>JAMQGT020008333.1:0-37335 GCA_024447675.2 Pterophyllum scalare
GGATCACTTTTTGGCACAACACCGTCACCCCCAGTGTTCCCACTGACTGATGGTGTGATTCCCTTAAACTGGGATAACCTTTAATATTTAAGAAATTATATTTTTCTCTCTGCAGACTTTGTCACGACTTCGAACTTACCAGAAACGAATCTCCCCTCCTGCGAACTATGTACGGCTTCAGGAAATCCAGTTTTTCCCTCAGCAGCTTCTGCTGGGCCGCTCCGGGTGATACAGCACCCTTCCGTACTGGGTCCGCAGCGACCTGGTCCTCCTCTCCACGTCAGACACTGTGAAGAGAAGACATGCCTTTTAGCAGGATGAGGGCGCCCTCTTGTGTTGAGAGATGGAAGCTAGAGATGCAGGTGTGAGGAGACGCAGGGTGTGACATCTCTACATAGCCTATGATTTTATTAAACTGAGTTTGCGGAACAACAGGGGTGGGTGGGTGGATGGATGGAGCTGCTTCCTAATGACTTTTTAAAGCAGCCTGAACTGGACGCATCATCCACCAGCAGCCATCCCGCAAGCTCTCCGGGCTTCCCGACGGACAGGGCGAACTCGGTCCACAGCTTCCTCTTTAGGTTGTTGTCGTTGTAAGAGCAGACGGAGGAATTAAAGAGGCACTCGTGTTTGCACCTGAAGTCAATCAGCTTGTTGTCCATCCCAGGGCCCCAGTGTGGCCCCGGATCTGACCGCGAAAGTGACTCGGTGCGCTCTTCATCATTACCCCCGGACTCCGGCAGCTCGCTTCGGGTTGTGTCGACCCGAAGGACGACTACAGTCACCAGCTGATCTGGAGGCTCCATTTAAGCTCGTTTCACATGGCACCGGGCAAAGTTATGGTCTGGAGACGTGCAGGGGAGGGAGGATGATGAAGATGGAGCTGCCAGGCAGGAGGAAGAGCTCAGAGGAGGTTCATGGATGCTGGGATAGAGTGAGATGGAGACAGATGATCTGCTGTGGTGACCCTTGAAAGGAGCAGAAGAGGAAGGCAGCAATATAAAACAGGATGAGTGATCACTGTTTATAACCCTGGGTGTTCAAGTTAAAGTAAATTCATACATTTGAATTCAGTTAATTAAGTGAAACTTTTGCTGAATCTACTGCCATATAATATTGATATGATTTAAGTAATTAAAACAATCTCCAGCTGCAATATCAAAGTGATAAACACACTAATCAATATCTCTGGGAGGGCGTCAGGAAGGGCAGATTAAAAATCTGAAGATCAGTCTGCTGCAGAATTATGACTTTTAGATCCTCATTGGTTTCTATGGTTTGAAAGTAAGCAAATGTTATTTATATAGCACATTTAAATCATAAGGTTTCTAAAATCCCCTCTACATACATTCACACTACACTTAAAACGAGAAGCCTCAAACTGCAGTTCCAGAGATCAAAGGTTTCCAAAAACTGGACAAAAATAGGTATCTCTGCAGCTCAGACTCAAAGAGTCAGAGAGGAGTCACCTGGACATCACTCTTAGTGCAGTGACAGCAAAGGCACCCCCCCCCCAACCCCTTTTTAATGAGCCTCAGCTGTGGATGGTCAAGGGTGACCGGAAGCACACCTTAGGGATCTTGAGGGAGTGTGCTGATGCAGCATATCTACCAAATCTGCAGGTGCAAAATGCAAACAGTGTCACTTTATGCTGGATCATGTAGTGCACATACACGAGTTCCTTTAAGTACTCCTTCCTTCTTAGCCTCTTCACTCGTTAGCACATTTCCATCTTCTGTCCTTAATCAGCTGCCTGGCCAACAGTACAATCCTTATCTCCTCCCTGAGTGTCCAGCTTCACATACAGATCACCACAAGCCTTCTCCTGTTCCTCTCTCTTTGTTGAGTGCCCCCCAGGTTCATGCCCCTGACTCTCCCTCCTTTCTTTTTGTCCCACTCACTTATCTGGCTGCAGCATCTATGAGGTTTAATACAAACTCACAAAATAAAAAACAATCTAATCACCAAGTTTTTTCCTCATAGATCTCAAACTTTATAATCAAGAAATATTCATGATTTTTCTTGTAAATTCGTTTTTTTCCCACTGTAATGTCACATTTCTTTTTAGTTTTTCAAACCTTTTTAAAGCTGGCTCTAATAATATTAAATATATTTAATGTAAATAATACAAAGAATCTGAACATTTTATAAAATTATTTGCATGTATGTGAAAGTCATGTAAATAAATATGAGCAAGATTCAGCATATTAATTCACAAAGAGGTTTATTTACATCTGTAACTCCCAAAGTTTTATTGTTTAAAAATCCCATCCACCCATCCTCTTCCGCCTATCCTGTTGGGAGCTGGGGGGTTGGAGGTTTTGGGGTTGGGGGGGTGAGGATGGACCCTCTCCCAGCTGTCATAGGGCGAGAGGCAGGGCACACCTGTACACATCGCCAGCCTGTCCAACACAAAGAGACAGACAACCATTCACACCTATGGGCAGTTTAGAGTCACCAGTTAACCCAACCTCAGTAACTGTATGTCTTTGGTTCGTGGGAGGAAACCGGAGCAAACCCCTCAAAGATATTTTACCTGATTGATTGAAGCGCCTTTGGGTGGCCATATAGTTGCCCCTCCCCCCACCCGGTGATTGACAGCTCCCCCGGCCCCGCCTGCGTCGCTCTGCCCGGCCTCCGCCATCTTGCCTCTCCCTGCCTGCCAGAAGCCGAGTGCGGAAGTGGAAAACGGCAGTGCGGGGCTCAGGGTTCCGCCTGTGGACGGCTAGCCAGCTCCTCCGGCCGACGCAGCCTGCTTTCCATCACGTCTTAACGGTTCTGTAGCGCGGCAGAGACCCGGGGGAAGAGATGGCTGGACGGTTACCGGCGTGTGTTGTCGACTGCGGCACAGGGTAAGCTGTGGAAGCCGGACCGCCGTGTGGGCAGTCCGGGGGTCTGAGGGGGCTGTCAGTGTCAGCGGGGGCAGCCACTGGGTGTATGTCTGTGTACGGACACACACACCCAGCTGGGCAGCGAGCTAACACGCTCACAGTGGCTTATTACGGCCGGTTAGCCGGAGCTCCAGCGGGGCGACCGTTAACTCGAGCGCTCGGTGCTCCTTCCTGTAGCCAGGTGCGGTCCGCGGGTGCAGACCTGAGGCTTCCCGTCCGGCACCGGAGCGGAGACATTTACAGCTCCGCTTTCACGTTTTCTGCCAATAATTTCCCAGATCTGCCGCACTTGTGTCTGCGCTCCCTTTTTAAAAGAGCGTAAAAACGAGCGTAATTCATAAATCTCTTTGCTCACTAATTTGGGATTGAGCATGCGCGGTACTACTTCCTACACAGCCTGCACTTCCTCATTCACGCTTTTTAGTCCATATATGGTCGTCTCTCGGCATCCGAGCGTGTTTTTTTCATTAACTTCTCTAATTTCTCCTCTGTTGCCGGATTCTTCTAATAACGAGCTGGTCTCGGAGACCGAAACGGGTGAAACTTTGGTACTGAGCGCAGTTAGATGCCAGAATAACCCGGGACAGATGATCCGAGCTCCCGCTGCAGCCTTTGCATAGATCTCGGTGCTGTGCAGACTCCGCTGCTCTGCACGGCTGAACAAACACTCTTATTTCTATATTTTTAAATGCAAGATTCAGTCACGCCTGCCCTCTGAAGCATATCCCCCAATCACTGCCTGATTTTTATTTATCTAAATTTACTGTTTCTGTGTTTTCTATTTCTTTTGGTTACAGGTGGCAGATTTTTCTCACATTTTATATAAATATTATTAATAAGGATCGTAAGTATTTGGACAGTGACACAGTTTTTGCATCTTTACCACCATGACGGGTTTAAAATGCAGCAGCTGGAAGTGATTTTATTTCTGGGGTTTTAATGGAAATGTTGCATTAACGGTTTAGGGATTATAGCCGTTTTACAGGCAACATTTCAGTTAGGTGATGCATTAAAGCATGCATGGCATTTGAAAAATGCTGTTTCCTTTTCTATGTAAGAAGAAGGAAGGCGTTAAATGGGCACATTCATTTTGGCCTTCGGGGGGATGTGCAGCCAGATGTGGCTCATGGCTACAGAAAGGTTTTTACCTCTGTACTCGTCACAGTGGATTCAAAGTGCACCAAATGGGACAGAAGTGCAGTTTCATCACATTAACTCTGTGGCCATTTTCACAGCCACAGAAGCTTGAAGAAGGTGAGAAATCATCAACAGAGGGGCTATTTTGTACTGATTACCTGCAGCGCTGGTTAAGAGGTGCTGCTGGTGAGATTGGTGTGGGGCTGAAGCATTGCTTGCATGTGGAGGCTTGAACTCGTCACAGTGCATACCGCTCCTTTCAGCGGCCTGCTGCTCCCCTCAGGGCTGACCTGGGTGCTGCAGTGAAATCTGTGAGCTCATTTCTTCTCAGTGAGCAGATGGCCTCATAACACACATGCTTCGCTTTCAAGTCCCTGCAAACAACATCTCAGCAGAAGAAGAGCTTGGGTTTGATTTCCCCACCCTGGACCCCAGTGCCACGGTGCCAGCTGTGGGAAGATGTTGTAAAGCTCTGATGGGGTCAGCAGCTGCCTGTGAGTAATGCTCACCACGTCCAAGCAGTGACCACTTCACATACTTTTACACATCATCAAGCCTCTGAGTGGCCAGGCTTCCGTAGCAGGAAAAAAAAAACAGCCTCTGGTGTTGCAGGTTTGGGTGGAGTCTTCTGTCTGAGGCAAACATGCAGCTGCAGTCGTGAATAAAGCTCACACTGGACCTAAAAGCAGCTTTTTCTAACAAAAAAATAAAGCGTCATTCAGCTAAAGCCGGCATCAAACCTGCAGCTCGTGCTGTGCGATGAGGTCCGCGGTCAGACGGGTGGTGTAGGTGTTTATTTTTAAAAAGCGTGCCTGGGCAGGTCGAAGTAGGCAAGCTGGGACTGCTCTGTGGTATGAAGGTGTTCAGAGTGCTGCTGCTGTTACAGATGGGAGACAGCTGTCGGTGTCACAGGCTTTGTTTTTTATTTGTAGGTGGCTCATGTTGTGTCCACGGTGTTAAATAAACCCTGAATCGTGGTCATTTTGGAGCTGGAACTTCTTTAAGTGAATGGGGAGCTGAGGTTTAGGAGGTGGAGCAGGTTAGTGGTTCAACTCGGTGTGGGCTCAGAAGCCGGTTTTTTTTCTTCTGTTGTAGCTTTAAGCGGCTCTGAAGTGTCCTTTTCTGCTGCGTGTCGCAGAATAAAGTCTCAGTGTTTGCGCGACTGTTGTAAAGAGCCCGTTTACCGTCCGGAGTGTGAAGCTGTCCACTGTAACACGAGTCAGATCATCGTTAATAACTCTGACTTTAACAACATGAATGAGACTAATTACACTGTGCTAAGTTGAACAAGATATATATTTTGTATGGCAACTTTTGCCAGCCCAGTCTGTTCCTTAATCAAGCGGCATAAATCTTTGAGGCTTCATCAAAAGCGAGCAGCTCCGAGGCAGCGCGCTCCATTGTTTGTCAGTCAAACATTATTACTGTAACTGCACAAAAAGTAATGAATGACATTTAAAGTCACTACATTTGTTTGATTGTGTCAGTGTGTCTGATAAGGTGACGATATTAGTAGATCTGAGTGAGTCAAACCCGTCACTGTCGCTCCAGACGACCTGCTCGCTGCTCTCTGCAGATGTGAAACTTTGTGTCGCTCCTTTGTGCGTTTTGTGCACAGACTGAAGGACAGTATTTGACCTCAGTAAGTCCGACCCCGGCCGTTTGCTGCAGGCCCGCTTCCCTCTCTGTCTGAAACTGCGTGCACTATAAAAGGTTGATGTAGCTTCCAGGTCTGAAAACAGAAGCAAATGTGGAAGTACCTTAAACATGCATAATTTTTAATGGCCAATAGGGGGCGATAGCTGTGGTTGTTAAAAGACTTGTGGTCCCGTAGAAGTCTGTGAGAACGGGGCTCTGCCCTGGCACCTGTAAACACCTTCCTGATGAGTTTTTGGTCATTCTGAGAGTTAGAAAGCAGATTACCTGCGATCTGTTCATCGCTTTTCACGTCCACTTTCAAAACACTCAAGGTGGTGTTGGTGAAAACGCTTAGCTTAACTCGAGGCTTCAAAACAAGACTTGGCTGCTGTGACATCACCCACTTCTTAGTTTTGTTCATCTTTGTATACAGCCTAAACCGTAGACATCATATAAAAGAAAGCGATCAGACCTCATTTGCTGAGCGCTTCTCCTGTCGGTGTTTGAAACGCGGCTTGGATCTGACTGAGCTACAGTGGGTCCTGCTTTATCATCCTCGATGTCTCTGACGGGGACTATAATTTACAAAATGAATGTCGTATTTTTAGAATAGAAACTAGTGACCTCAATAAACTCATGAGAAAGGAGTTCATGCAGGTCACAGATCAGCTGAGCCGGTGAGTGGTTTCCCACAGACTTAGGTCAGTTTTTCAGACTGTTGAGGTAAACTGTCACTATGCACTAAAGTGTAAAGTATTCATAATGCTGCCATTTATTTAAGTTTGCATTTGTTGTGGTTTTTTTTAGTGGGGAGGGGGCATTTAAGAGATTTATAACAAGCTGAAAACACATCTAAACTTCAGCATCAAGTGAGAAGCAGTGGCAGATGGGCTGAATGAACACCGTGATCAGTTTTATTGACCTGAATATTCACACTTCTTCTGGTTCTGTTTTGTCTCTGAGACACTCGTTGCTGGCTTTGTGTGCTGCTGGTGCAGGTGGAGCAGTCAGGGTGTGGTTTTAATGCTGTGGCTGTAGTTGTCTGCTCTCTGTGGCTGAAAACGGTTTTGATTAAAGGGGAGAAACCAAGCCAAAAGTCATTAAACCAAACCGATAAGCTGCAGAGTCTCTTAATAACTCTCCCATCAGTTTGTCACTAGGAGCTCTCGCCAAAACACAGAGATTTGATGTAAAGGTTTGGTGGGCTTTCCTTCATGTTTCTAGTGGAATTAAAAAAGTTTCTTCTGGCTGCATCTTTAAAAAAAAATAAAATAAAAATGGCTGCTGACAGGGGTGCTGTTAATTTTCCAGTGTGCCTCTCAGATACAGTGTGAAGCTGCCAGATTAGATTTTACTCTATAACCAAAAGTTTTTGAGCTGAAGCGGAAAAGAAAAAATTGGGTGGTGTTTTCACCTTACCCGTCTTACTATCGGAGCACGTTAACTCTATTTGACCCCAGAAACATGAATCAGATGGTGGAGCACATCTGCCCAGCTGTGAAGCAGAGTTTCCCTTTTGTATCCCAGCTACAGATGTGTACATCTGCAGAACGCCTGGCCTTTCTGATGGGGATTTTTTTTTTTTCTTTTCAATTTTCTTTCATATTTTTCTCGTCTCAAAATCATTCACAACTCATCAGGACACTTAGGTCATTTGTATGTCAAAGGTAATATTTTCTTGCAGGCTGAGGTCATAATATCAGACAAAAAAAGTGATTAAAGTTTATTTTGCCAGGGTTCACCATTCCTGAGCGTTGCTTCGTAATCGTACATCTCTGCTTCCTGTCTGTATTTATTCTAAACAAACTGCAGCGTTTCCTGTGCATCACAAGGTGCTGTGCAAGAAATGGAAACCTGCGATTGGACAGGAAATTCAAAAGCCATCATAACTGTCTAACACAGTAAATATTCTAATGTGTTGTTTCTGGATAAATCTCCTGAGATGTATGATCATTTCAAGGAGTCCCAGTCAAACATTATTACAACAAGTGCTGAACAGAATATTATAGATAATAAAAACCAAAAATACAGTGGGATAACTGGAATAAGGTCGCACCTGATATTCAAGACCTTATAGGTTAGAAGAAGAACTTTAAATTCTACTCTAGATTTAACAGGGAGCCAATGACGACGACTGGTAAGACACCGTGTTTAGAAGAGGAAAATTAGAGGTCATTCAGGCTGTTATGTCTGTAAGACATGCCTGTAGTTTAACCCTTTCATTAGCATCCTCTGACTTCATAGATAAATATGGTTGAGTATCATCTGCATAGCAGATATTTCAAGGTAAAGTATTCCAGTCCAAAACACAGCTTTACTTTTCTTTTTTTAAACTGACTTCCTTTGATACAAATGGGACGTTAAGAGGATGATTTAAAGTAAATGAAACAAATGTCTTCAACTATAATGAGGCTGAGTTATTACTTATATAAATTGGTACCAGTAAGCTTGATGTCTTTATAAAGAACAAACAGTGGCTTATAGTTCAAAAATGAGCTGCCTCGTATGAGTCTAATCTTTAAAGTTAGTATTTAAGTCACGTTTTTAGGACCGTTGTTGTGCCATAATGTCAGAGTTATGACTTTGAGATAATGCTGATGTCTTTCCTGCTGCTCTTTTATGCAAAGATAAATTCAAAGGAGCCACCGTTGTGACCAGGATGTGGTCGGTTATGCCTGCGGTGCTCTGGCGGTCGTCAGCAGGGTCCTCTGTAAGTCCCTCGGGCCCTGTGTGCAGGAAATGCTGGAGCCCTGGGCCGAGATCACATCTGGTTCACATGTGCCTGCGAAACATTGTTCAAACAGAGCAGGGATGGTTGTAAACTCAGCTCTTTGATGTAAAGTGTGAAGGTGGGCTCTCTGGATCAGTCATTCAGACTTACAACTTCTCTCATCCTGCAGAAACGCTTCAAATACGGCCGCTCGTGTTATGTGAAGGGTGTTTGATTTACTTGACAAACATGAATGATCTCTAGTTGACCAAAGTGTGGCTCTTTCATGAATGGCTCTTTCAGTGGCCTCCCATTTGCAAAATTGCAGAGTCGCCGCTGCTTTTGGCACCCAACCAGCGCACCCGAGGGACAGCGACGCCATTGATCAAAAAGTTAGGGCCAGAAATAATCTTTACTGAAGGAAACGGCCTCGCATACAGATGCACTTCCAGCAGTGTCGATGTCCGTAATGAAAGCTGATTGTTGTCTGTTGCAGTTACACCAAACTGGGGTATGCAGGGAACACAGAGCCACAGTTCATCATTCCATCATGTGAGTATTTTGCATCCTACGTATTTAAACTAATTCCAAACAACGATGACTTGCCGCTGTTCAACTTTTCTAACCTTTAGCTGTAAAGTGCATGAGACAGTCTTCCTCTCTGTTTAATTCTCTCTTTCTCATCAGGTATCGCCATCAAAGAGTCGGCCAAGGTTGGGGACCAGGCCCAGCGGAGGATGATGAAGGGGGTGGATGACTTGGACTTCTACATCGGAGATGAAGCCATAGAGAAACCCACGTATTCCACTAAGGTGCGTGACTCTGACGGCCGAGCTCGCCCACACTGGAGAAAGCAGTTCCCGTGTTTGTACAAGAAACATTTACATTAACGTGTTGAGAGATTAGCAAACACAAAGCGGGTTAAAGAGGATTCATCTAAACAAGGAGCGATGAGATATTTTTTCACGGATCAAACTGGGGCTGCTCAGTTTTGGGGTGCATCCTGTAAATATTTCCCTGTAGTTGAGTCACACTAGCACCTTATGAAGAGGCGGACCAGGGCAGATCTCCTGATTTTATTTTGTGAGAACTACAGGCTGGCTTGGTCTTCCAGCACCCACAGCTAAAAGGAGACACAGATAAGACTGTAAGGGTGTCTAAGTTTAGTGGCTGCTCTGTGACTTTGCTGTTAGATCGGAGGCCGACGAGGGACAGCCGGCATCTCTATCTTTCAGAGCAGGTTTCTGTAATGCCACTCATTAAGTGAAGCTTTGTGATTACAGTGGCCGATCCGTCACGGCATTGTGGAGGACTGGGATCTAATGGAGCGCTTCATGGAGCAGGTCATCTTCAAATACCTGAGGGCCGAACCTGAGGACCACTACTTCCTTCTGGTAAGAGTCTCAGAAACAGGCGCCCCAGAGATGGTAAACATTCAGTTTACCCACAGCAGCCACTTCCTAGAAAGCTAAAGAACAAATGAATATAATGCTGTCCTGGGAGTATGTCTGAACATTTGTAGAGCTGTGTTAGTGTTTTTGATCTGCTGCTTTTAACCGCGCTATGACTGTGAATTTAACTCTGCTTAAATGTGTCGTGTTTGCAGACGGAGCCGCCGCTGAACACACCAGAGAACAGAGAGTACACCGCTGAGATCATGTTCGAGTCCTTCAACGTATCCGGGGCTGTACATCGCTGTGCAGGTCAGGCTCGCTTACACCAGAGCTCCGGTGTGTTTGTTTGGCTGTGGCAGTACCTTTGTGTCTTTATTATGAAGTGAAGTGATGACCTTCATTCAGCTGTGCAGGGGGAACCTTTATATGAAGGTATGACGTTTGCAAATTTAGGGTCCTGGACACTCGAAAGGACGGACGGATGTAGCTATGTCTGCTAGTTGGAGGTCCTGAACTGGACTTCTGGATCATGTTTGTGCTGTTGGAGGCGTTTGGAGCATTTTTAATACAATTATCTGACCAATAATCTGGCTGCTGTGCAGCTAATTGTGCTAATAGACCACCCACGAAATCTGAGCTCCGGTGTTGGTGAGTGGATGTGACTAAGCAGTAATTAGCATGTGTGTGTGTGTGTGTGTGTGTGTGAGAGAGAGAGATACAAATTATGACTTCACATGCAAGTCACATTTACTGTCCATCTCTTTTATACAGTCTGTAATAGCGATGTGTTTCAGCTTCAGCTCAGCATAAAGCAAAGCTTCAGACTCAGAAACTTATTTATTAAAATGTTACCATTGAAAATGTTTTTAATGCGGTTTTTGTGTCGTCTCAAATGTTTTGATTACATAATAAAGACACAAACAGGCCTTCGTATTATGGTCATATTTGAAAGGTTCAGTTATAAGTTGCCTGCATGTCTGCTTTCTTATCACATTTGAAGCAACTTCTCTTCCTTCTCGTGTGACCATGTGACCAGTTATCAGAGCAGTTCCCAGCAGTGCATCACTGTCACTGCTGAAGCGTGAACATGCTGTGCAGGGTGGACTTGATTGATATCTGTGATATTTCCGCGTGTGTGTGTGTGTGTGTGTGGCAGGCCGTGCTCGCTCTAGCAGCCTCCTGGACGTCCAGACAGGTCGGGGAGAGGACGCTGACGGGCACCGTCATCGACAGCGGCGACGGCGTCACCCACGTCATCCCTGTGGTGAGTTTGCAGATGGCGCCGTCAGAGGACGCGCCGCCCTCAGCTGCATCTTTTTGTGTTTCAGAGAGAAAACATTCACGAGACATTTGAGAACATTTTTCCAGAAACATGAAATGAAAGTAAAGATTTAAAATTTAAACCTTCCTGGCTCAGAGAATGAGACGCATCCAGCCAACACAGCCAACATTTCCGTGTAAATATTGAATGTTTTCCAGTGTGTCCATTCAGGAGTTTAATAGACGCTATTGTGCTGAAGTAAAAGTATTTTTAACAGCAGCTTGTTGTGTATACAGGAAGCAGGTCCAGCCTTTTTGTTCATTAAAAAAATGCAGCTTTGTTAAATTTAGTCATTAATTTTTACAGCGTTTTAATTGATTGCTGTTTTCATTCTGGTGATTTGTAACTTATTAAACGCAGATGGCTTTAACTGTGATCAGGAGCAGCTGTGTGTGTGTGTTTGTGTAGGGAAGTGTTGCTGGGTTTCTTTGAGGTTTTATACACTGGGTGCATCGTTTTTAAAGAGGGAATCTTTTTCCTTTTCGCTGAGTAACAGGATAGTGCTGATGTTTAAAAGTAGGCCAGAGTGTCTCAGAGGCTGGAAGGAATTACTCAGTTTGAGGAAATGTGCGAGCAGAATATATTTGGAGGCTGAATCAGCGAGTCTGCAGAACACGCTCACGTCTCCGTGGGGCCTCGCAGATGTGATGGGAAAACACATCCAGCTAAAACCGCTGGAATCTGTTTGGTTGTGCGTTTATATGACATCCTCTGTCTTTCCTTCTCCTCCTGTCTCTCTCCCACAGGCTGAAGGTTATGTAATTGGCAGCTGTATAAAGCACATTCCCATCGCCGGGCGAGACATCACCTGATTTCACCCAGCAGCTCCTGAGGGAGAGGGAGGTCGGCATCCCCCCGGAGCAGTCGCTGGAGACTGCCAAGGCAGTGAAGGTACAGCTCCAGCTCCCATCAGCCACCGCCTCTGCTGCGGAGGCTGTTATTATAGTTATTCAGCGTGTCAGCGGTGGCATACAACATGCTGGTCTCCTGTGGCTGTGGAGGCAGACAACACCGCCGCGGTCTCTCTTTGCTCTGACTCACAACAGCACGCTCACTGTGGTGATGATGTTGTTGAAGGATCTTTAATGTCCTGCTGACAGTCGATAAAATCTCTCTCTTACTGCTGAGTAGCCACAACACAGACTTAGATAATTACATGAAATGTAATGCGTTTTAGTATAAAAGTATCAGGAGTACTGCATCTGTATAGCCTGAAATTATTCATGTGGAAGAATCAGTAATGAGTTCAGGTTCCTGTAAGGAATCTGCAGTAGGAGACACGCTTCACTCCTTAGATTAGGAATGCTTCACCTGGTAAAGATGCGCGGGACTCGAGTTTCGTTTACCGCAGCGACGGCGATCTCCGCTTTCTCCACTTTGAAAAATAAGATGCAGGATTGCCTTTTGTCACGCTGACAGGAGGTGGCGCCATCAGTCAGTCACAGGCACCCGGCGTCCTTCACGAGCCGTTTCCCTGACATCAAACTCAGACAGCAGGCTTAAAGATGTTTTCTTTTTGTTTTTTGCAGTTTTTTCCCCTCCAATTAATTTTGCAGCTTTCCGGGTCTTAGACTGATGTGACTTCACATTAATGGTCTTCTCTTATTTTTCTCCTCTTGTCAATCACCACATTTTCTAGATTCACCCCAGTTCTCTGTGTTTCCTCCATGTTTATTAAACAGCTTGTTAGCCAGGACTCTGCTCTGGATGTCAGGGGCGATTCTTCATTAGCCCGAAACAGACAAACACGAAAATAAAGTGAACTGAAATAAGTTAACATTCAGCGCTGCCCGTCGTGCAGATTGCCAATCATGTCTGGAAATGTTGATTCTGGCTCCGCCTGGCAGGCCGCCAGCAAGAGCCACAGTTCCTGCAAATCAAAAATAATGACATGATCTCTGCATATGGGGTGCTGTTAGTGCTATGCGAGTCCAATGCATTGGTGCCTAATGTCCCCATCGCACATGCGTTACAGCCCAGCGACAATAAAAGCTGTGACACAAATAGAGCTGCGATGATTTAGCAGATCTGATAGAACAACACGTTTTTCCTGTCGCTCTGCCCACCAGGAGCGGTTCAGCTACGTGTGCCCGGATTTAGTCAAAGAGTTCCAGAAGTACGACACGGACGGCTCCAAGTGGATCAAGCAGTACACCGGCATCAACGCCATCAGCAAGAAGGAGTTCACCATCGACGTGGGCTACGAGCGCTTCCTGGGACCCGAGATCTTCTTCCACCCAGAGGTCAGTCTGTGCCGTGCAAAAACGGAGCAGGAAAACGCACAAAACCGGCACACGTGAAAAACATGTTTGTGGTGCTTTTTGTGCAAATCAGTTAATCAGGAGAGAAACTCTTTATCTTGATTGTTTAAACATAAACTGAATGTTAGAGTTACACAGAAAAAGGGGCAAAATGGCACAAACATTAATAAACACAAAGCACTGATATTTGGTCATGGCTGCATTAGGGTAGCTTATGGATGTTACACGACCTGATTGATGCCAATTAGGCGGCTCTGCACTGAAGAGTTACCATGGTGACCCACCTGTCATAATTAGCTGCATGTTCCTGTGATGCTACAGCATGACCTCCGTGCGGCCCCCAATGACACGCCCTCTCTGTTTCTTCCTCCAAGTTTGCCAACCCAGACTTCACCCAGCCCATCTCCGAGGTCGTGGACGAGGTCATCCAGAACTGCCCCATCGATGCTCAGGCGTCCCCTCTATAAGGTGAGCTGGCGCATGCTCACATCCGAAGACGGTGTCATAAGTTCGAGTTTTGGTTAAAACTCTTTTGCAAAGACTTGGGATCTTGCAGGGCGACTTTGTGCAAGATATAACTGGATTTGTTTCTGAGAACATTTCCCATCATGCTCTTGGTGGAAACTTACAAGAATAAAACAGCACAACAACCCTTTTTCTTCCACAGAACATTGTTCTGTCGGGAGGCTCCACCATGTTCAGGGACTTTGGCGCCGTCTGCAGAGAGACGTGAAGAGGACGGTCGATGCCCGCCTGAAGATGAGTGAGGAGCTGAGCGGAGGCAAGCTCAAGGTGAGCGAGAGAAATGAATTTATACTCGGCCCGGATCGATAGTGCTCAAGCAGCTGAAGTACAAAACGCCGCACATGTTTATTGAAGTTAGATTTTAATAGCAAATTTCTCCAACAGAAATCTAATGAGGCTTTAAAAGATCAGAAACATTTCAGGCTCAGGTGAGCAGGGCACAGGTTTTTTTTTATAGCTCTGCAGCTGCTCAGGTCATAAAGGTGATTTGTTATGAGCTGACCTGCAGCTGAAAATCTGCCTCAACGTTACTGCAGCTAATATAAAGTGTACCTGTACCAGAATGTTCTGAACATCAGAATAAATCTCCTCGGTGTGTTTGCAATAAGCAGAGCAGGTGCAGGTTCAAAAGCAATGTCCAGAAAACTTCTGCAGGAATCTGCTGCAGCAGGTTTGGTTTTTGGACTTCAATCTGAATCACATGCAGCCCACAGTCTGCAGCTAAGTAGGAAACCAGCTGATATCTGATATTTACACTCTTCCAGGCCATGCACTGCTGCAAACTCTGATTTTGACTAGTATGATATTGCATCACCCTTCACAGCTGGTGGAGTCGGTCATTATGAGTCATGATTGGAGCGATATTCGATCCAACATACCAGAGCAGCGAACGTTTCCTTTTACCCGTCTGTGACGAGTTACCCCCGGCTTTCTTCTCCATCCACTCCACCCTGCCTGCACGCTCATCTCCTCCTCTCTCCTTGTTAGTGTAAAAACGTCTGTATCCCTGGCAGGGTCCCCACACATCATTAAAAAAGTCTCAAATTAAAATTAGAATCAAGGAAAATAAGGCCTTTATGTCTGTTTCCTATGAAATTGCTTTAGTTATTAAATTTGTTGATGCTGTGTTTAGAAAATGCTCATCCTGCTATGATTTTGTGAAGCTGTTGCAGTTTGATCGATCTTTTATCCTTTTATTGATTTATATCAAGCTGCAGTTACACAGGCTGACACACTAGAGGGCACCAGCAAGCACATGCTGGATGTAGATTTGAAGAGGGTCGCTGTCTGATATGTTTGTTACCTGAGCGGATTAGAGTGGTGGATGCACCATAGACCTGCCTTTGACCTTATCAGCATGTTCTTGATGGAGTCCTGTTCTGATAGGAGCTGTAGGTAACTACTAACATAAGCCGTCACCCTGACAGCTCCACAAGTTTGATTTAGTGAGCTCTTAAAAACGCTGACGTTGACTTCAACAGTCTTTGCATGGTTTTCAGTCAGGATTCGTGCACCATTTCAAATATAACCTGTGCTGATTACTACGTCCTCTCCTGGCTGCACCCACCCTGTGGCCTGTGAATGAACCCCTCCTCTGTGTTTCCTCTGCAGCCCAAACCGATCGATGTCCAGGTCGTCACTCATCACATGCAGAGATACGCAGTGTGGTTTGGCGGATCGATGCTAGCGTCAACCGTAAGTATTTTTAATGCTGGCTCTCTCATGTCATCGCTGTGCAGTAGTTAAACTTTGTGGCAAGAGAATGAAATCCACTTTAGGTTCACCGACGTGTCGGCTGTGCTCCCGCGTGGCCTCAAAGGTCACCTTAGTTAAACCCTCATTTGCTGTCGTATTTCTGCGTGGAAGTGAGTGCTGTGGGTGGCTGTGACTGTTCCATCTTCTCTTGATGAGTTATTTGTGTGAGCGCGGCAGGTAATTTTACCAGCAGGGAGTGCGAATAGGAGCGGAGGTCTCTGACAGCTGATGTTAGAAATCGAACAAGCTTTTTATGTCTCGGCGTTTGCGGTTAAAAGAAGTTCTGTCAGATACTCACAAACGTCTGAGCCCTGCATCGAGTTTGTACCTCCCGCTCGCCGCCGCGGCTCGGTCTAATTTTAGAACAGACGAATCAATCAGCCGAAATCAAACCCACGAAGGATTTGTGCTCGTCTTAGTCACGTGGTCTGCAGCACGAAACATAAGAAAATACCCCGTACAGTTCAAAGGTCAGTTCTTCAAAACCACAGACTGTATGTAAAAGATGGAAGTACTTTACAGGTTTCTGAAGTGAAGCCAGTGCAGAAGCACTTTTAAAACTGCATTTTTTTCCAGTAGTACTTTTATCAATATTCCAATTACAGTAAATCAGGAGGAACCTCGTATCGGCATAAATGCTCCCAGCTCTGATTCGGTGAAGCGTTTGGTTGTGTTACCTTTGAAGGGACGCAACGATAAACGTGCACTTTGAAAAAGAGAAATAAATGATTGTGTGACAGTTCAGAAAGGAACCTCTGCAGAAAGCTTCTGTTCATCTTTCAGGATCTGCTCGTCTTTCTGCTGCAAGCTTTGAGTTCACTCGTGTTTATTTTTGTGATGTTTATTTCAGTCCTGTCAGCTCTGTGGGCTCAGTCGGTGGCTTCAGGTCCTATTAAATCAAATATGAAGTTCATTCATCTTTAGAGACTGAAAGGATTATCGAGCTAATGGTTCATCAGTCACAGAGTGGTGGTACCATTGCTCACCTGGTTGAGCAGGTGGGGTTTTGCAGTATTTTAAATGAGCACCTGTTTTGTGTTTCCTCAGCCCGAGTTCTACCAGGTGTGCCACACCAAAAAGGACTACGAAGAGATCGGGCCGAGCATCTGCCGCCACAACCCCGTGTTCGGAGTCATGTCCTAACTCCCCGGAGTCGTGCTGGCGGCGGGCGGGGGGCGGGGGAGGGGGCCGGGGTGCGGGTGGGTCTGAGGCAGTGAGGTGTGGATGTGTGACGGGAGTCCAGGAAAAGAGATGACCCAGACCAAACGGACGGGCTGGAAAATGTGTTGTGAATGTTTCTTCTTTTTTTTTTCTTGTTACTTTATTTTGTTTTCATTTCTTTTCAAAATGAGAAAATATTTGTAAGCCAAAATGATTTTAAGACCATTTCTGGATCTGTGGAGTGGCGATGATGATGATGATGGTCGGATGGGAACAGTGATGGTATTTTCCTGACACCTGAACATTGTTTATGCAAATCAAACTCGAGTCCAGCTGAGATCTGCCGACTCTTTGAGATCAACGTTAGAACATATTTTTGTCCTTTTGTTTTCAGCTTCAGCGTCTGTCTGCATCCTGCGAAGAGCTTGTTTATATTTCATACTAAAGTTTTTATATGTAAAACTTGGGGAAATCAGGGGTTAAAAAGTAATAATGTAATGAAACATCAGTGTCAGCGGGAGGCGGTTTAATGCTCGGTGATGCGCAGTCCTTGTGCGTTCTTTTATTCCCGCGTCCTCGCCGTCTGCCCTCTCAGTCTTCACACACAGACCACGTCAGGTTTCCAGGAAAGAGAAGTGAAACTGTCAGACCAGTATTGTTAGACTAGAACTTTTTTTTATTATTAAATACCAAATTATGAAAAGAGTGGGATTTGTTTATTTAATGCAACATTCCAATAAAGGCTCAAATTTGTTTCTAAGCAGCGCTGTCGTCTTCATCGCTCATTAATGGTGTTTTATAAAGACTCGAAAGTGATGTCGTTAAGCATCAGTCAGAATGGAGGAAACTCGACTGGACGCCATCCTCTGTTTTAGTCGTCTTTGTCACCCGCCCTTTGATCGCCGCTCAATCCATCAAGCATCGGACCCCCCAGGCTCTGTCCTCCTGTGAGCCCACCAGGCTCGACTCCAGGGTGAGCCCCCCCCCCGTATCCCAGCCAAACAAAAACAGGACGGATGCAGGCGGAGAACAGTCGCAGGGGTGGGCCACACAATGAAATGGAAACATGGCACACAGAGTGCTAAATTATTATTATAATTATAGGTAAAATTGACTTGGATTAAAATTCAAAGAAATCACCTGATCAGAGAATCCAGGGTTTGACTTCCATTTGAAGCCAAAAGAATCTAAGAGCAAACTGTCCCGACTCCGAGGCTTTTATTACCACAAATGTCAGGAAATAGAAAAGTTTAGCGTAACACTGAGCAGAGAAATCACATGCTGGAAAAGTCCTTAAACTCGCTCTGACCTTTTGACCTTTAAACATTCCTCTGGCAGAAAAAGTCAGGTTCACTCTGCAGTGGTTCCACAGTGCGGTGCCCACGGAGCGCCGTGTGACCGGGAAACTGCTGCAGCACAATAACTCTGTTTATGGAACCTGACACGCTGGTAATGACTACAGAGGCGCGGCGGTGTGAACTTGCTGCCTCACAGCAGGACGGCGTGGAGCTTTTCATTCACGTCTTCGTCTCTGAACCGCTGAAGAAAAGCAGAGCGCCCAGAGGAGACATGAGGTGAGGTCAATTGGAGGTTCTGAATCACCCGAGGCTGTCGGTGGCAGTCTGTCGCCTCCGAGGCTGGCTGCTGACGTCCTTCCTATCAGCCAGTTTAAGGCTCTGGCCTCCTGCAGCCCTGCACAGCGGCGACTCCTAACAGCACCACGAGTCCCCCCACCCCGTCAACCCCCCCCCGGGGCCAGGCAGAAGGGTTACCAAGTAGCTCAAACAAAATGATCACAGAAACAGCATCGCAATTTGATGATGTGCAAGATCTCTTATCTGTCCACAGCATGAACCTCCGGGTAGCTGAGCTCGCCTTTTACTTTGATGTTTAAAAAAAAAACCCTCACATGGCACCTCAGCAGCCCGCTGCACATGTAAGAACCTTTAACAGGTGTGTCAGTGCCCGATGACATGCAGGTAACATGATCAACCGGAGTCTCAGTAAATAAATCTAAAATGTAACAGGATAAATACGCTGAATTCATTCATTTAAAAGATAACATCTTAAAGGTGCATTTTTGTAATTACAAAATGTAACCTAAACGTTCACCACCTTGTTCATGAGTGATGGGAAGATGGAAGGTGATGCTGACCTGCAGTAATGGTGCAGCATCAGCAGTAATCTTGGACTGGACTGTTGAGGTGAAGAGAGAGCTGAGCCAAAAGGCAAAACTGTAGTTTTATCGGTCTATCTACGTTCCAGCCCCCACCTATGGTCATGAAATCTGGGTAATAGCCAAAATAGTAGGGTGGAGAATGTAAGAAGCTGAAATGAGTGTCCTCTGTAGGATGGCTGGACTCAGCCTTAGAGATGGGTGGAGCTGTGGCTTTACTCTGAGCTCCTTACCCCATCAGATAGAGGCAGGTGAATCTCTGGCTCTCTTCCACAGCATGTCTTTTGTCCTGTCTCCTCCCCTCAGCCCCAACCGGTCACAGCAGATGACTGCCCCTCCCTGAGCCTGGTTCTGCCGGAGGTTTCTTCCTGGGAAAGGGAGTTTTTCCTTCCCACTGTCGCCAAGTACTCGTTTTCACTGTTGGGTTTTCTCTGTAATTATTGTCGGGTCTTTACCTTACAATATAAAGCACCTTGAGGTTTGTTATGATTTGATGCTATATGAATAAAATTTAACTGAGTGATTTGGGCATCTCCCTTTGGAGACGGATAGATGGATGGATGGGCGGATGGATGGATGGATGGATGGATGGATGGCGCTTTGTGCTTTTGTAAACTTAACATCATAAAATCAGAGTTTGATGCTGATCTTATATTCTGTCGAGCCCTTAATGAGCTCCAAACTTCAAATGCAGCATCTGCTCCTCACTACACAAAATGTAGTGAAACTATGGAAACATATTTCTAGTAAGTTATAGTTGCTGTTTAGTTACAAAAACTCTACAATTAACACATCAGTGGAAAGAGATAAAACCGTCATGTGGCACTCCACACTACACTACACTACAGTCGACTCAGTTAATGTGATTGCAGTTTTTTTTAAGGCATCGGGCTGGTGTTACTCATTAAAGAAGGAAACAGGAAATCTGAAGTCCTGTTGGCAGATTTTATAATGGCACAGGATGATGATCGGGGTTAAATAATCAGCTCTGCTGGTTCATTTGTGAGTGGTTTTAATGTTGTGGCGGTGTTGTGTTCAGGTGTCTATACTGCAGCTGTAAATTTGTCCTCATCTTATAGCACAACAGCCTCCGTTTCATCTCCAAACGGCTCTGCGGGTTTTCTCGGCTGTTACCGGTTATCAAAGTCTTGTCTGCAGCATTTGGACCTCTTCTGTACGAATGACAAATAAACTTGAAGGCAAAAGCTTCATGTAAATGGGGAGTGTCGCATCCCCTGTGCACGTAATCGCTTCTCACTGAGAGTCAGACAATATGGCACCAGGTGGAAATCTGCATTTAAATGGACTAATCCTCCTGACAGGAAGTCAATTTGGGAAAAAAGCTTTGCAGTTGTTTTTGTGTGGCATTGTTCTTAGCAGGCAAGGACGAATTAAGCTTCTGACATCTGCATCAGGGTTTCTGTTTACCGCGCAGAGTTCAAATGAATTCTTGTGCAGTAAATTATACAGAGTTTTTCTGTGTTTGGAGTTGGGAAGAAAATGTCTTTGTAGAAGTTGAACTTTTTGAGTGTCAGGCTTTCTTTCAGGAGCACTAAATAACCTACAGAGGGGTAGTTCCCCATTTGTCCAGCAGATGCCACTCTCCCTTCATCCCTCGGTTTCCCTTCTCCTTCCCAGCTATTCAGACTTGTTTGCCTTTGCATGAACATGCAATCCATGTGGGTCTAAAAGCTACACGTACACAGCAAAACGAGGACAGTGCTCAGTAAAGACATCCTCTGAGCAACTTTTTTCCTTTGCAGCAGGTGAAAGGTCTGAGGAGTGGGAGGAATGATTCTCCACACCAGCCCGGTGTGCAAAATCATGTGCAGACACCACTAGAGAGGGACTGCAGGAAGGTTAAATGCTGATATGTCACAGCAGGCAGATCGATTTGACAGGGCATTTCCTCTTTGGAGTCTAAATTGCCACCGCCCGCACTTGGCACAGCCATCGTCCTGATTCATTTGAGGGCTAATGACACACGTACCGCAGTGATTGCTGGTCTCTTTGCTTCATAAAAGAAAGTAATATCCGTTTATCTTCAATAACTGGCCAGAAATCAGATGTTGGCTCTCCTGAGTGAGTGCCAATCACAGGATGAAGGCTGACAGACCTCACAGTGTAATATGAAATCAGACATCATGCAGGTGACAGCTGGTCGGTCTCTGTAGCCTGCATCAGCAAAAAAAAGGTGGAGGAGAAGCTGCGCCACCGCTCTGCAGCTGATGTGTTTTATAGTTATTACTGTCATCATGATGGAAATGATAGTGTCCTTCAGAGTAATATCGGAGCAAAATTTCATTACAATACCTGCTGGCTAAACAGCCAAGAAGAGGTGAGGTGATACTGCACAGCGTTACTGTCTAATTTGGCAAATCAGGACGATAAGCGACTGCCAGTGAGACTCTGTAAAGGTCAGATTATTCCCAAGAGTGTTGTTTGAGCACACCCTCAGAAATTAATGTACTTAGTCCAGAGTCAGGGGTGATTTGGCCCTGGTGGTTCCTGTCTCATTGAAAAACATCTGACATTTAAAGGAGGACCTACATCACAAGTCCGTACTATAACGCAGGATTTCAGGCTTATCGAGGTAACCTTAGGTTTCCTACCAGGGGTCATTGCCATGGTAACTTATATCACACATTGGAGCAGGTGAAGTAGGAGACAGATCGGCACATAGAAAAACACCACTGACCCATCAGTTCTTTGGACCTCATCTCCATTTACTCAACATTGTCCTTCAGCCTGCTGCAACCAATGCTTTTCAGCTTTTACTTTGAAGGTGAACAGCACCAAGTCAGCGTCTTCACTGCAAACGCAGGCTGACCAAAGTAGCGTGCTAGCAACCAGCGCAAACACAGAAGAGTTGTGGTGCAGCACTTTCTTTGCGACCGACTTCACCCGGTGGCATCCATCAACCTCCAGCAACCGCTCGCCTACTACTCAGCGAATGCAGCGAGCGGTGGTTGGCGGATAATCGCAGACTGGTCCCTAGGCCCGTGTGACTGAGGCCTAAGCCTGCTTCTCTCAGACCATTTAACACTACAAAGAGGTACAAAGAAGTATCAAAAGTTCAAAGAACACCTGCTGAAAATATCTGAACAGAGGCGCTGGTCAAACACCGCCCTCTGGTGGTGAGAAGTTTAGTTGAACTCTGCAGATGGTCAGTTGCTAATGTTAGGGGAGGTCAGGGTAAGACTGAAGAGTTTCAAATGTCTTCTGTTCACAGTTGCTGATCCCACGGGTGTGGCTGCGACTCAGGAGGTGAAGCTAATCTGTTCCTGATCTACTAATCAGAAGGTTGGTGGTTCAATCCCGGCTGCACGTCAGAGAAGATACTGAACCCCGAGCTGCTCCTGGTGCGTCCCTCAGAGTGTGATTGTGCATGAATGTTAGAAAACACGTAGATGCAGAAAAACATTTAAATTTTTATTCATTTAAAATGCCTCAAAATTAGGTTGAGTGTTGGAGCAAGATGGTTAAATTGAGGAATACTGAATCATAAAAACAAACAGATTCATGTGTTTGCCCCATTGTGGGTCACGTAGTTCCATCACAGGCCGGTCTGAAAGCCGTGTGCCCGACAGACTCTCCAGCAGAGTCACGCTGCGTGTACTCTGACCGGTTGTCATCCATTTGGAAGTTTTCTGCTACATCTCTCTTTAAAACTTTCTTCCAAACTACCTCAGCTGAAATCCGGAGTCTGCAGGAAAACTGTGTCTCGTTCTGTCTGGGAGAGCGAACAGATACAATATTTCCGGAGGAGCTGTTCTCTCTGTGCGCAGCCCTCGAGATGAATAAATACTGCATTTTTAAAAAATCTCAGCATTGAACAGGCAGCGTGCAGCAATGTTTTGGGTGTTCATCACAACCACACTTTGAATAGTTCCATGGTTATGTCATGGCCAAAAAGCATTTGAAGTGCTGCTGTGGGGTTCATTTATCACTCGGAGCAAAAGAAAATGCTGATTTTAAAATGCCACCAAAGTTTCGGCAGCTCAGAGCTTCTCCCTGCTCGACGCGACGACTGCATTTTGTTTCTCCGAGGAATTTTGAGTCGGACTGTTTCAAAGCAAACACGGAGACTGCTTCTCGTGCCTCCTGCCCATCCACAGGAATCGCATTCAGCATGAGAACAAATAGTTTAACATTTGTCGCTTGATGTTTTTTGATGCTGTAGTTTGTAGTTTTATTTGCATTTAAGATTTCAGTGATTTGCAAATCGTTGCATTCTGTGTTCACTTACTGCACATTTAAGGCTAAAGCAGGAGGTGTAACCTCCGAACCTCCTTCGCTAAACTAAAGTCTTATCTGTGCTACATCATATACATTTGAATAATCTGGGGGTCTGTTAGGAGGACAGGTGAGGACTCAAATGAGGAGAGTGTTAATGTTAATGTTGTTAATGTTAAAGTCCAGACAACGAAGCAGGTGAACATGAGGGAACACAAACACACAGCTCTGTTTCAAACATACTACACTCACTGGCCACTCCATTAGGTACAATGCAATCTAATCAGCCAATCACATGGCAGCAACACGAGCATGAGAATGGAGAATAAATGTGATCAGCGGTCCGAGTGTTTCAGAAACTGCTGATCTGCTTGGGACTTTCCCACACAGCCATCTGTGAGGATTACAGAGAAGGTCTGAAGCAGAGAAAATATTCATGAGCTGCAGTTTTCTGGGTGAAAACGCCTCGTTGATGTCAGAGGTCACAGGAGAATGGGCAGACTGCTTCGAGCCGATATGAAGACAACAGTAACTCAAATAACCGCTCGTTACAGCCGAGGCATGCAGAAGAGCATCTCCGAAGGCACAGCAGGTGAAACCTTGAAGCAGATGGTCTCCAGCAGCAGAAGACCACACCGGGTGCCACTCCTGTCAGCTAAGAAGAGAAAACTGAGGCTGCAGTTAACACAGACTCTCCAAAACTGGAAAGAGAAGGTTGGAAACATGTCCGCCGGGTCGATGAGTCTCGATCTGTGGCGTGAAAGCGGTGGATGCTGCCTCGTATCAGTGGCTCAGGCTGACGGCTTCATGTGAACTCCACAGCCTGCCTGACCATGCCCATCCCTTCGTGGCCACAGTGTAGCCACCTTCTGGTGGATGAGAACGGTGTCATGTCACAAAGTTCGGCAAGTAAGTAGGTTTATGTGTTTTTTTATATTTTGGAAAGCCACAAAGTGCCCTCAGCTGTCATTGCTACACAAAATAATTTCTTTACAGTTCTTGCTGGTTTTGTAAATAACTGATCTTCGGTGCTCTGACATGAACTGCGTTGCTTCTTTTATCAGTCCAAGGTGATGAATCGTCCCGTCAGCGCGATAGGCGTGATAAACTCTTATTAGATATCACAATGTGGCGCAGGAACACGGGAGTGATGCTGCTGAGAACGGGACTTTGTGTGCAGGTGAATGACTTATGATTAACGATTCAGATTTGTCCTTAAACGTTTCTGTTCAATTAAAATGTTGGTTAGCTACAAACAGAGGTTTCTTATTTCTACGTGAGCCCGACCCTCAGAGCACTACTGTAAGTTATTATGAATGAAGGCCAAACTACGAGAATGAAACCAGACCTGAAATGAGCCTCGCCACACACAGCTGTGTTTTTAACCATCTGGGGCACGAGCGCACACTCCTTTGTATCCTTTTAAAAGGTCCTGATGAAAGGTTCAATCACTTGAGCAGTAGTGTGTCCTTCTCTAGTACCCTGACATGAAATAGCACTCGTGCTTTTATTTCAGAAAATAAAAATGAAAGGCTTCCTGTTTGGACTCCCAGTGAGTTCAGAAATCAGAATTAACACGAAGTGGTGACGTTTTTAAGAGGTTTGCACAAAAAAGTACGCATTAAAATGAAAGTTGCCACAGCACAAAGGCCCGGCTTCTGTCTGATCTTCCTTTTTGTTGCCTTTCCCTCAGTAAACTACAAAGAGCATGGTCAAGCTGAAGAGCAGAAGGAGGACATCAAGGTTGCTGGAGGGCTTTTTTTAAAATCATTTGGGGCCTGAACTTGGAGGAGTCGGGGGAGAAGAGTGGAGATAAAAAGCGGCTGAAGTCTGAGGGCTGCATAGAAGTGGATAAGATGGAGTCCAGGAGGACATATCAAGGAGGCAGCCAGAGATGTGGAGGGTGATAGGAGCTTGGAGGAGGGATGGATCCACTCCCCTCGCGGCTGAGAGCAATCAGAGATGGGAGGCAAAGAGACAAGCCGGAGCCTATCTGTCATATTCTCTTCATCAGTGCCTCTTTCATCTTTGTCAAGATTATCTCTGTTTAAAAAGCCATAGATAACGCCACTGTGGGCCTCTATAGAAGCGAGATAAGCAAAGATTTACCATCACTTTGAATCTTAATGTGACCCCTAATGTGAAGTGCCAGCAGCCCTGAAAAGAAAGTAATGCTATTAATTTAAAGCCAATGATGAATCAAATCTAATGATACTGTAGCTGCTCCTGTTTTGAGTTATTATTTCTAACATGTTTAATTAACCTCCACTGCCTGTGCAGAATAGCCAAGATAATATCGTTGGCAGAGGGACGGCGTTTGCACGAGGATGTTAATGTGTCTGGCTGCTGATCATAGATGGGGCGGGGGCGGTTTCGGAGTCTCTCCAGGAGGTGGAGTGTGAGCCCCGCTCGGCTGGCAAATGCACACATTTATGACACAGAGCGGCAGATGGTCAAGCTGACCTTAGTGAGCTCTTCCAAAAACTAAAGCTGTGGTTCTCAAACAAAGGGCATTATGGGATGCCACATTTTGACAGTACCCAAGCCAGATAGGATTATTTGCCACATGACCATCCAGCACTGATGCAGTGGAAACATCACAGGATGTAAAAAGACGACGTTTATATGAAGAAACATCAGCCACAGTAAAGATAAAATAGGAGGAGGAGCTGGGAACAAAATAACTCACGAGTTATTGAATTTGTTCAGCCAAGACACTCAGACACTAACCGGGAGACAAACACACACTACAAACACACACTGTGGTCTCCCCGAGCTGCGCTTCAGGCCGAGCAACACCAACAAACACGGTTCATCATCAGGACAACACACTGAGCGCTCGGACTGCTCCGGCGACACAAGAGGAGAGCTGGCTCCTCAGGACAAGACTGAAGAGGGTTTGAGAGAGGAGGCCAGCTATCAGCCACCTACAACGCAGTCTCGAGGGCAGGCTCTCAAAGGATTCACGGCACGGCCCCCTGTGACGGCGCTGACCCACAGCAGGACAGAATAAAAACTCAATCTGCTTCAAGTATTCATTTAATGGAATTATAGTTTTAAATCATCAGATCGTCCCAGGTCTTTGCGACAGAGCTGTGATACTGAGAAATCTGTTATCTAAGACCTCAGGATTCCCCCACTGGTTGGTGAGTGGTTGCTGAAGGTAGTTTGCATGAACTTTTCAGACAGTCACCACTTTACTCTCAGAGTAAAAGCTGCACCTTCCCACCGCGAGCAACACATTTCAAAGGCACCTCCTTTGCTTTGAAAGTCTGTTTCCAGTTTGCGTTGCGTGTTTCAGTGTTTCACTACCACCGGGAGAGCGATTTGCAAGTGTTTGCAGACATGTTGGCGCCAATTACCGGCAACTGCGGCAACTCTCCACTGACCACAGCGATAACAGCGGGGTTTTCAGTGCAGCACCTTTCACTTCTTTGTAACCGATTACACACTAGCGACTGCCAGCAACCAGTTGGGGAACACAAACTTTTCCTTCGCGGTAGTTGCCAGATGGTTGCTAAGTGGTCTCTAAGCCTGTGCGACTGAGACGTTGCAGAGTCAGCATGTTTGCCGGCCTTCCTCCCTGACTTCAAATAAACCAAACTTTATTTATACAGCAGGTCTTTTCCAGTCCTAGTGACCAAAATGCTTAAAGTGCACACACGCTGATGCCTGTTACACTCATGCTGCTGGTTTGTTGTTGCTTTCATTCGGTATTATGTTTTAACCTCTTCATATTTTTCTCAGTTTTAGTTCCCTTTGTAGGCGAGGCTACCAACGCCACCTCTTTTATGTGACTCATACCAAGACTGATAAATCCTTGAGCTATTAAGTTCATAACTACCTTTGTGTGAGTGCTCACACACATCGCTGATGTTAAGTGAAGTGGGATAATGGAATCAGAGGTTTGTTTTCCCCTCTGCATCAGAAGTGGGCTGTGACAATAAGTCACCTGGAAAACCTTGAAGAGTTTAACTCTCTGCGACTGACAAACACGAAATACATCAGAACAAAGATCATAAGTACAAATCAAAGAGGAGCCACACGTGTGCTGATACATAAATGCATCTTAATGTGCACAAATATGTGCAGCGATCAAACTGTAAATGTGTGTTTCTGTTTCTCTGGATTTTTTCGGTCTGAATTCAAACTTTGGTTCAGACTTTTTTTTCTTTTTGGTGACAGTTAAACTGTGATGAAGAAAACTGAGATGTTAGTGTTTCATAAAACATCAAACCCTGCGATCTGTTTGCCCGTTTCTTTAGCGACGAGTACCCAGAAACATCAGATTACATTACAAATGATGCCAACTTACAGTTATCAGCAAAAAGTGTATAAAACTGTATAACTCTGCTTAACTGTGACACTGTAACGACTTAATCAGAGGTGTTTTCACCCTCACCACAATGTTTTTGCACACAGAAGCAGAGATCTGTACCGCACTAATATATAATCTACTTCATTGATCCTACATTATGCTCTCAAGTGCCTCCTTTTGAAGTAGAGCGCATCATGAAAAGCACTTAAAAGTGTGAGGACGCGCAGCTCGTGAACTGCAGTGTTTTTCAGAGGTCTGGCAATCAGCGCTTTCATACGGCCAACAAAGCTCCAATTATGCAGAATTATCTGTCCAAACTGCATCGTTACCTTCAAACTTTATGAGTCTCTATTCAAGACCGCCCATGGCAGCCCATTCAGGACAGACACACGGCACCGACACCGTGCGCGCTGATGAGCTGAAATTACTGAGGTTCATAACTGGACCACAAGTCAGTGGGTGACGTGATGGTGGCCGCGTTCACCTTTATACCGCATACACTGCAAACATGTGTGCTTATGGGCATGCAGAGTCTGCAGAAAGGGACAAGCTCGGCTTTCTGCTGTAGCCTGGTAGCTCTGCACTCGGTACGCAGCAGCTTTGGGTTGCACCCTTGATCACTGCTTTTCACATTTTTCTGCATCGAAGGACAAGCTTAAATATCAAGTCACACCTGCTTTCATACCTCAGCAACACCCCTGCCAGCACACACAGGTGGGCCCCATGAGGCCTGTGCATGTAAGCCAACCATCTGGGTCCCAGTGAACACACATTCAGGATCTGTTAAAATCTATCTGGGCAAACCCCTGTAGGGCCACCATGGAAACTGCGGACAAAACCCTATGGGGCCCATAATGCTTGCCCGTACTTACCCCATATGGGGACCACCTATGTGTGCTGGCAGGTCCCCGAGTGCCATCTAACATGGACTGTAATCAGGTATTTTCAGCTTCACTTCCACGGGAAACATGTCCTTAATAATCCACGTCTGCGTTTGTGCTTCACACTGACATTTTTTTCTTTTGCTCAATCCTGAAGTTGCACATGCAGCTGCTCAAACTGGTCTGAGGTTTGGCTGCTCAGTTTTTACTTTTCCCGCAGTGACTCTCGGGTGGTTTGATTGGATTTTGTGAGCGTGGATTGGAAACGGCGCTCCAGGTCGCTGCACTTGAAGCTGGAGGTGGTTCGGGTGCATATTAAACTCAATCTGCTCTTTGGAGGATATATTAAATTAAAAGTTACCGGCCTTTATTTGTTCATTTAAAATTTCCTGTTTTTGCATTACTTTGTATTACTTGTGCTTTCCCACCATCCGGACTTTCTCTGCTCTTTCTGTTATCCGTTGGTGATCCGTGGGTCCGTGCACCGTGGATGTCACGCTGTCCACTGCCTACCTTTATTTTGTTACAGGTCGTTATAGGCTTCACGCTTACAGTGCAGTGCATTCTGTGCATATATTCTTTTAATCAGCCCAAATTATCATACAGCAGCTCACTGTTTATTAACCCCGGATCAAATGCTGAAACTGCGAGTGTTTAATGACATTTTTGGCTGCACTATCATAACTATTAGCTGCCAATTAAAGCTTGGCGAGCCACCAGAGGTTCACACAAAGAGTAACACTGCTGTGTGGAAGTTTTTTTTAAGCTAATTGGCGTGCCCCATCGTCATAGTAATGCAGTAATTTCCCCCGATTCAGAAGATCAGAAGATTTTCGCCACTGAAAGGTTCCTACACACACCAATGAAACGCGGCCGTGCCCGGCAAAAGCATGTTGTTGCTCCAGTGTTGCATCCAGCAGATCAAAGACAACAAAAGCCTTTGAGCCAGGTGACAGGTGTGGTAAATAACCCTGTCTGCGACCCGCAGGAATCCTTTGAGGACGCTGCTTACAGTTAATAAGGTGTGAGGCGAGCTGTAGTGGCGCTGTCAGGGCAGCAGGAAGGGCGCTGTCAGGACTGGTATTTGGGGACGGCTTTTAAAGCTTGTCTGGGGTTCTGATACAAGCACCACTGGTTCAAAGGCTTGTATTGTGACCAGAGAGACGAGAGCGGGTCTGCAGGCTGATGAATGAGCTTCTCTGAGGAGCCGCCTGGAGGGGCTGGGAGGGGTTCATATGTGCTTGTAAAAAATAACAGGGTGAGGAAGGAAGCTCACAGAGATACACGACTTTTGTTTCCTGCCAACAAATTGTTTGATCGATTTGGTAATCAAAAGAAAAATATTTCTGATGGTCGAGCAAGCTTTTATTTTATGTGCCAATTAGTCTAATTTATGAGAACTTGCTACTGTTTTATATTATTGTGACAGTAACTGCTTCAGTGTTGAGACCGTAAAAAAATGGACACTTTATAATTTCATAGTCTAAAGCTGATTGGTTATTTGAAAGAGGGTGATCAATAATAATCATAGTTATAGCCAGCCATATCTCCTGAAACACTGCAGCAGCCAATGCATTTAGTCTGGTTTCTAATCAGTGTAATGGAGATACTGTACATCTGTTAATCTGCTCAGGGCTCACTCACAGCACATTTTCCCCTCCGTGTCTGCTTATTATAACTAATACACTGCTGCAAAGGTTAGACACTCACAGCAGTGTTACAGGAACAGAGCGGGGCCTCCTCCTGCAAGGCCCGACACCCCCGACTCTTTCAAAAACTTCTGATCTGTGGGGAAAAAAAAAAACTTAAAAAAGAATAAGAGTTGCAGCAGAAAAAATGAGTCATCTTTACTTCAGCTTTTGTAGAGAGTAAATACAGTGAAAACAAGCATTAAAATGAAAAAAAAGAAGAAAGAACTGGTACAAAAACAGAAAATCCTGCATAGAAAATAAATCCCTGATTCCTGAAATCAAAGCAGTGACAAAGCAAAGCAGCGGAGTCAGTGATGTCGGCGTCTGCCCTGCAAAACCTTTAACCGTGGGAACCTTGACCTCAAGGTAAAGGTCAGAGTTCACGTTCTCTGAAAATCTTTAGAACACTGTAACTCGGGAACGAGCTCAGCTCGGATGTTCAAATTCACACCGTAGATGCAAACTGTTCAAGCCAGACCCGGCAACCGTCACACAGTTGTTCAGTGACTTTAATCCAGCAGCACTTTGACCTAAACGCTGTGTCTGTGTGGACGAGCGGCTAAAAACGCATCGTTTACCAAAATACCCGTGCACCTGTGGACAGGTAACATTGATATTATTATAGCTCAGGGTCGCTTCATTCAGACAGAAACCTCCCTGAGGCAAACTGACTGATGCTTACAATGCGATTTTTGATGTACTTAATGTCACATTGTATGTCATTTTAATAATTCATTCTGAAGTTGGTTTGCAGGTGGCACGGTGGCGTGGTGGTTGGCGCTGCTGCCTCACCCCTTGGAGCACAGCTGGGTCTGGGTTTGAATCCTCCTTGGTCTGGGCCTTTCTGTGTGGAGTTTGTCCTCCTTGTGTTTGCGTGGGTTTCCTCCCACAGTGCAAAGACATGCAGTTACCGGAGTTAGGCTAACTGGTGATTCTAAATTGCCCATAGGTGTGAATGGTTGTCTGCTGACCTGTACAGGTGCACCCTGCCTCTTGCCCTATGACAGCTGGGAGAGGCTCCAGCCCACCCCCACGACCCTGAACAGGATAAGAGGATGGCTGGAACTGGATTTTAACTTTGGACGTTTCGGTTCCTGGTTGGAAAAGTAAATCTTAAACAAAGTGAGGACGGGGATCTGAAAAAGCAGAACCTGAAACCATGAGACCCTGCAGCACTGAGCTTGTTGAGCCGCCTCCAAAAACTGACCCCAAATGTGATGAAACAGAAGTGAAGCACAACAAAAGCTGCCTCCACGTTTGCAAAGCACAGCTCCTCCATCGGCCTCTTCACTGCACGTCGTTCGCTGCGTTGAAGCGGTTTTTGATCTTCGGTCCTGTTTGCTGGAACAGGCTGTGGCTGCAGCAGATATCCCCTGAACTGTATTTGGAAATGAAAATGTGTTCTGCAGGAGACAGACCTGTGCAGGTTGTTTATGAAGTTCCTCATTCAGAATGTTTCCGTCCTAATAATTTTACCTTCACTGAAAAAAAAAAAATTACCTTGAAAATCTAAATTCATGGATTTGTGTGGTGCAGTCAAGCTTTTTGCTTATCTGTACAAGAAGTCATTCAAGTCTGAGCTGAGCGTGATTGAGAAACAGCATTAGCTCGGGGCCTTTGTCACAATCAGATAACTTTTAACATTGAGAGCTGGATGCATTTTATCTGATCGCTGATGCAATTTGTGGAGGCTCATAGAAACATTGTTGGACACGATGCATTAGCTGGACCATTGTGTGCAGAGGCGAGCAGACGGGGTAACCTCTGAGTGAGCTGATTTCATGTTAGATAAGCAGTGATGTGGATGGAGGCAACGCCTAAAGAAATGTGCCTGCAGGAGAGGGGGGGGGGGCTGTCAGTGTTTTTGGACTGCATGTCATAGAAGATCACGAGGACTGAAGGGTGTACTCACGCAGGATGATCTATACTGTGCCCAAGCATGTTTGAGCCCCAGGGTCCAGTTTGTTTGAGTGGTGTGATCGCTGTGTGCTGTGGCTGGTTACACACTCTGTGCCCAGTTTAAGAGCAGTGTGAGTGGCAGGCAGCAGGGGAGCAGGAAGAGGGGAAGGGAAGTGTGCCTGGTGTGGGTAAGTGTGCATATTTGAGCCTGCTGAACAGCACAAACCAAGGAAAACCAACAAGAACATGTCGGGATGTCAGAGGGAGTCAGAGAGAGTACTGAGCTGGAGCGACTTGAATCCTGATTCCCAAACCTGGGCCAGATAAAGGAGAGATACCCGGGATACCCAGGGCACTGACAGCAGGGCGGATGATTTTATGAAGGAAACTAAAACTCTACTACGGGAGCTGCGTGAACGTGTGAGAGGAAAAGCTGTGCTCAGCAGTTCAGTATTGAAAGCGCTGTATAGATGTGTGCCTGTGCTTTAAGCGCTTTGATGAATAAAACTGGACAAGATTCAAGTTTAGCTCATTTGAAGCCAGAAAGGAAAGCTGGCAACAACATAAGTTAAAGGAATTATCAATATCACAGCTCTATCATTAAAACACAGGAGAATCTGATGGTGTTAGCTGAGTTCTTCATTTCATTAATATCTCAGAGAAGGTTTTACTTTTTATTCTTTTAGCTGCAGCTTCAGTGGTGTTTAATGGTCTGAGAGAAAGTAAAGAATAAATAGAAAAACAGAAATAGAAGCTTAGAATTTCCACTTAGTTAAAGCAGAGGCACTGGTATGTTGCAGCACTGAGTGTCCTTGAATGACTGTGTGTGTGTAATAACTCAGAGGCTGCAAAGCCTGTCAATCATCTCCGTTACCTCTGACAGAGTCTGCAAGAGAAATGGTTGTGGTTAGCTGAGTGCGTGCATGTGTGTGTGTGCGAGAGCGAGAGCAGGTTTGGAAATAAAGTTGCTGAGAGGTGAAGAAGTGCAGGCGGGGTGGAGTGGGTGGAGACGAGTGTCAGGGATGATCTGTGACAGAGGGAAATCAGCAAGAGTGAAAGGGAAGGTTTACAGGATGTAGTGAGTCCTGCTGTGATGGTTTGGAGACGGTGGCTGTGATAAAAAGACAGGAGGCCGAGCTGGAGGTGGCAGAGATGAAGATGTTCAGATCTCTGGGGGAGAGAGGGGTGGACAGGATTAGAAATGAGTCCATCAGAGGGACGACTCAGGCCGAGCAGTTTGGAGACAAAGTTAGAGGCAAGGCTGCAGGAGGGAGAGTGGATATATTGGGGAAAGGATGATGAACATGGAGCTGCTGGGTCGGAGGAAAAGAGGAAGACCTCAGAGAACGTTCATGGATGTAGAGGAGGTGGACATGCAGATGGTTGGCGTGAGAGAAGGATGGGGTGAGATTATCTGGTGATCCCTGACGAGAGCAGCCGAAAGTAGTACAACACAAACATGCATAAATCGAGTAAATTTAATTTAAATTAAAGACGCCCGTGGTTTGCTTTAACATCACCCAACAAGGAATCTGCTCCGGGCCTCTGAGAGGGAGCACCATGCGAGCTCACTGATAGAAAGAGCAAATGTGCTCACGGTGAGTTTAATCAGAGACAGCCAATGTAGGGGGACTCTTACAGCCGCTCGCACACATACATACATACACTAGCTGCATGCCTGCCTTCTGGAAAAATGATGCACACACACACACACACACACATACACAAGCATGACATTAATGGAACATGAAGAGCTGGATGTAAGAGTGAAACGCGTTACCTGCTATGACCCATATCTTGAAAGTCACAGGAAATTGAACACAGTTCACCCGCCTTGTTCCATCCAAACAGGTCAGGCTAGACTGCCCTTCCCCCCTTCACGTTTAATCTCAACTTTCCTCCACGCGTATCACCTGCTGTGGTGGACGAGAACACACAGCACAACAAGATCTGAACAAAAATGAGTAGTGCTCAGATAAGGAGATTGCTCATGTTTTGAAGGATTACTTTTTCCTGGAACTGATGTAATTTCAATGCCAGGACTTCAGGGTGACGTTAGAGAGCTGCTGAAGTACATTTGAAGGACTTTTGCAACTTTTTCCATTACATGTGCACCTTGAAGTATAATATGTAACAATATACCTATAGATCTGACAATACAGATCTACAGATTTAACACGTACCACGCTGAATACTGCAGGTTTTCATTATTTATCACTGTGTAAAGCTGCACTGATCTCATTTCTATACTGAACATGCGACTGTTTGTTGCGCCTACTTTGGGGTTGATGGTTGTCTCATTGTTTGTTGCTTTAATCTAAGAAGCTGAGAAAAGTTGAACTCTCACTTCATCACTGATATAGTTGTTGATTATCTAAATTACTGCGATCACCTCGCCGCTGATAGTCACTCCCTGTGTGGGACGCTCCTTCACTCAAATACAGTCACTGGAGTGTTTTTGGACCAGCTCAAAAGTTACCAGGAAGTCCTACAGTTTTTCTCCACGTTTCCTTTTTGCTGTAGTTGAATCATGCATCTTCAGTCACCCTCCCACAGCAACAATAAGGTCACCTGCCATTTCTGATTGCTGGTGACATCACGAGAACCTATGGGAGCGTCTCAGCTTTGAGAGGTCTTCCACGTGCTGTGCAGCACAAAAACATCATCTTACATTTGTTCTGAACGCGTTTCAGTTTGTACCAGGATACGTCCGCCAACATGTGATCACAGCTGTTTATTAATCTGTCAGCACAAACACAAGAACTGCCAAAGCCAAAACGTGGTGTTGAGGTACGGGACAAAAGAAATTTTTGGACGTGGATTTGGATCACTCTGCACTCTCCGACTGCTGCTTCGTATCTGGATCTGACTTCATAAATCTTAATCTGAACAAAGACTTGGGGACAAGTCTTCTATGAGTGAACAACAGTAGTTTTGTCCAATTTCACCGTTTTAGCGGTTGTGAGGACCGCAGCTCGCTTTATGAAATAGTTAGCAATTGTGTTATTGCCCCAAGAGATACAGCAGAGAACAAATATGTCTTAATAGACGCTTCGACTCAAAGGATAAAGATACGGTCTCCTTCTGCTGGGAGAGAGACAAAAAATATTTAATAAATGCATGGAAAGGGCAAATCTGATTCTTTCTTCCAATAACAATGAGTGAAGAATTGATTTCCCTGCAGACACAGTTTCATAGTCACTGATCCTCAGTGACCTCAGTAATTTTGTTAAAGCAGCATGTCATTTTTTTTCACTTCTCTATCACACACACACACAGACAAAGAGTCTTCCTCTCCCTTCCGATTTTCTCGTGGTCAGATCATCTGTCAGCTAAATGTGAATGAACTGCTTTGGGCTGAGGGGATGGACTGAATCCCATCACAAGGGAGAATGCAGCAGGTTTGAGAAGAAGAGGCAATCAATTGTGGCATCTTGCCAGCGATATGGGCTGTTTATTCAGACAGAGGGGAAATAAGATAGGTTTCGAGATAAGCTGGAGGGGGCATAAAAAATGCTCAGAGGTAATCATATTTTACCCAAATCTCCATACATGGAATCTTTTCTTAAAGGGGGAAAAAAGCATTGACCTGGCACCAAACGGCACAAGTGTATCCTAGAACTGTACACCGCTCAGAAAAATCAAAGCAGCACTTTTTAATCAGAGTATAACATCAAGTCACTTAAACTTCTGGGATAGTGATCTGGTCCGAAGGTTTGCTGTGTCGAGCCCCCGGGTGGGTGGCTCAGGGGTGGAGCAGGCGACCACATGCATGTGTGGGCGGTGTGAGCTTGAGTCCCGGCTTGTCGCCAATATGCCCGCTTGATTTCCCCAATTTCCTGTCTTTCTATAGTGCCAATAAAGATGCTGTGGCCAAAAAACTAAAAAAAAGAAAGAAAAGGTTTGCTGGGTCTCAGAGCATGGAGGAGATTCCAGGAGACAGCCAGTTACTCCAGGAGAGCTGGACAGGACTGTAGAAGGTCCTTAACCCATCAGCAGGACCGGGATCTGCTCCTTTGTGCAAGGAGGAACAGAATGAACTCCAGCAGCCACTGGTGTAAATGTCTCCGACCAAGCAATCAGAAACAGACTTCATGAGGGTGGCCCGAGGGCCTGACATCCTCTAGTGGGCGCTGTGCTCACTGCCGGGCACCGTGAGGCTTGACTGGCATTTGCTATAGATATAGCAAAACAGGGTTCTAGCCAGAAAAAAATTCAGCCCAATGTATTTTGGGGGTTATTAGCATTAGCATTAGCTAATTAGCATTGGCTTGCTAATGTTAAACACTAACTGCTGCGCCCGCTTGCTAATTGAGTGATGGTGAACAGTTAGGCCTGAATTTGAGTTCTGCGGGTCTTTGCGGGTACCCGGAAATCACCCCTGAAGCCTACACAGTAATCACAATCCTTGTGGATGTGTAGTCACATTTCTCGCAATTCACACATCAGGTTACGCCGTATGTTACAGCGTAGGGTTCATGGGGGATTCTGGTTACGTACGTAGGACCGATGCAGAACTCTAATTCAGGCCTTATTAGATAATTAGATGGCGATAATTCTTTTTGCATATAAACCAGCAGAGTTACACTTACATATCATGAATTCAGCGTGTCCCAGAGCGCTGTTTCCTTCCACTAATGGGTTTGCAGAAATCACATAAAAAGTGTCCAAAACAAAAACATTTTAATCCAGGTGTTTTATCTATAATATCAGCTGCTAGAATCATTCACTATGTTCGAACATCCATCATCACATTGTCAGCATGACAAGGTCTCTCCCGGCTCCTGGAATTTTATGCTTTTTATGCTTAAGGAAGCCTGAAATTGTCCTTTGAGCTCTCTTTTTCCTCTTCTTCTCGAAGATAAAGCTTCTGGATGTGTATGAGGCTCAGTGTAAGATAAGGATTATTATGAAGCATTCAAAGCTGGTAATCAACTAACTCATTCACAGTTGCGTATTGCTGACTTTGTGCCATGTAGAGTACTGTGCAAAGGTGTTGAGTTGCCATCATTTCTCTATATCTTGTTAGGAAAATGGGTGCAGTAGTTGAAACAAACATTCATGATTATACAGTGTATAAGGCAAAAACAGAGTTTAAATAATTTTAGCAAGCTTGAAAGTTAATATTTGGTATGACCACCTTTATTCTTCAACACAGCTTGAACTCTTTAGGCAAGTGTTCCTGTAATTTCTTTAACTCGTCCTAAGATTTTTGTCTTGATGCATGCTCAATAATCCAGGTAAGAAATCCCAGAAAGATGATTCTGTTCATCTGGATGTAGCATTTTCAGTGGGAGAAACATTTCACCATGCATCCAATGATTTCTTCAGTCTAGCAATA
>JAMQGT020008334.1:0-25447 GCA_024447675.2 Pterophyllum scalare
CTCAGTTTGTTCGTTCAGTACATTTCTGTGAGCAAAGCTGTGCCACACTGCTGCTTCTTCAGTGCCTAATATAAATTTTCTGAAACAGTGATGTTCTAGGAATTTAGATCACAGAGTGTCATATTATATATACAGTGTCTCCTCCTCGATAAAGCTTGTAATAAATCTAGCACAGGCTGATAGGTAAGACCCAATCCAACATCCCCAGCACTTAAATTAACATCCAAATGAATACTTCATGAGTCATGAGTTTACCTACATTAATCTCAGGGAGAGATGCAGAGAGATAACTCGAAAGAGAGAGAGGGGAGAATTTGTTGAAGCCTGAGGCAGCAAACTGAGAAATAAGAAAAGAGAAGAAGAGAGCAATAATGGGAAAAAGGAGGAGGTCAGATAGGAGTGCGTACGTACTTTGTGTATGTACACGCATGTGAATGTACACATACGTGTGCGAGACTTGACTGCAGGCTGTGTTTTTAGAAAAGGGGGACAGCAGCATGAGGTATCGGGCCACAGAGGAGCTGTACCCACTGTCAGCCTGCAGGCCTCAGCACACACACAAACGGCTATGAATGATTGCAGTAGCCCACCCAGGAGAAAGTCTTTTCTTAAACACACAGCCTAGTTTTACTCTCCCATCTGCTCGTTTAATCTCTCTGGGAGATAGACCCATCTCCCAATATTAAACTTTATCATACCCAAAGTGCCTCTTTTAAAGGGACTGTTCACTCCCAAAATCAAATGTACATATTTTACTTCTGGTCTGAAGTGTTGTTTATCTGCCTCCCTGTTTATCCATTTAGATTGTTTTGTGGTGAGCTGCGCAATTTTGGATATTAGCTGTCAAAATACTTGCCTTCTTTTAAATATAATGAAACTAGATGGGACTCATATTGTAGTGCTCAAATCGCCAGAACAATATATTTGACAAACTCAGCAGCAGTGCCTCCTTCCCGAAATATAACAATAATAGTATTAATTCTAAAAATAAAAATAAAAATAAAAATCTACAAACCTTGTTGTAAGCAGTTTAATGTGGGATCTATTTTCTTTCTACCAAACCCATCAACTGTAATACTGTCCAGAGTGAAACATGCACGCTGGATAACATGACAGGATTTAAATATTAAGCCTCTGTGTCCACAAATTCTAGTTTTTGAACTGGAAGCCCCAGTTGGCTAATTTTCAGAGCAGGGAACATTTATTTTTGCAACGTCTTTTTTGTTATTAGATTGTAAATAACTACCAGGATCAGTTTCTCTTCCACCATTATTGAAAGTGTTGATATTCTAAATCCTTCATCTCCTTGATTTTGATTGATTAGTAAGAAAAAAGTGACACTGACAAGCGTTGCGTGGTTCCATAGGCTAAACTATGGAAGTGCCGTGGTCAAAGAAAGTTGTGTGTTGAAAGTTGTATGCACTATCCATATTGAGATTCATAGGATTTATATAGAGAATAGACATTGACAATGCAAAATATCACTGTTTGTGGAGACAGATCTTTATGGCATCTCCCTTGGCTTTAATGTTAGCTAGTTCCATGCTTCTTTTATTACGGAGCTTTACATTGCAAGGTAAAGGTCAGGATTAGGTTAGGATTAAGGGAAAAAAAGAAGATAACAAAGGGGAGCATAACAGAATACCAAGGACAAATCGCTGACTATTGGAGAGAGCAGACATGCAGTACTGGCACGAAAACACACTAGGAGAGAAAAGAGAAGGAAAATAGTTCCCACATGAAACCGTTAACAACAAGGTTTGTAGATACTTTGGAGTCACCACATCATTATTGATTTTAGCTGAGTTTTTCAGATTCATTTTTTTGGTGTCTGTAACACTGAAAGATAAGTACCATGTAGTTCTTATATTCAAGAGAAGGCAGACATCAATAGGAAAAGAGGACAAATATTTAACAGATGGACTGTCCCTTCAAGAGTGTGAGCTTTAATCCAAATTAGCAACTGTTTGCGTGTTATTGCACTATTAATAAAAAAGAATAATTATAAGTAATTTTCCTTTATAAATCTCATGTTAGTCTTGTTTTGTGCCATTACTCCAGACTCATTAACTTGTGGAAAATACTGTAGCTGACCAAGAGGAGTTATTAATAACCTTTTATCAAAGCATACCAGTTTTGTCACACCTTAAAGTGACTGTGTGCATTTCCAACGTGTCTTCAGCGCTCACGTCTCGGTGTATATTTGTAACCAGGGACAGCAAGCTGACCATGTTGCTAAGGGAGTCGCTAGGCAACATGAACTGCCGGACCACCATGATTGCTCACATCTCTGCCTCACCTAGAGATTTCTCAGAAACCCTCTCTACCATTCAGATTGCTTCCCGGGTGCTCCGTATGAAGAAGAAGAAAACTAAAGTCACAGTGGTGAGTTTTATTCAATCCTTTATGCGTCATTAAAATAATATAAAACTTATGGTGCATTAAGATTACATTGAGATCTAGATAATAACAAGTAAAGTCTCAGGTAAAATATCTTAAACAGATGGAGACATAAATGATTTGTTTGACTGTTAGTCTTAAACTGAAACACACAGTCTGGGGTCCCGTTCATTGCCTTGACCTTGCGCTGTAGTGTTTTAATTTGGAGAGTTTAGGTGAAAATCTTGTATAGAAGTTGAAACTATTTATTTGTGTTAATGATTTGCTTGTGCAAAGCTCATAAAATAAAGAAATCATTTGTTTCATTTTCTTGTCTCCATTTGCCGCTGACACATCTCTCACCTTTCACTTCTTATGCTCAGAGAATATCAAAATTGTTCTGCAGAAGAAAAGAAGGTTAAGATGAGAGCTTCAGAGCTCTAAAAATAAGGAAGAAATTTCATGTCACGCGATACTAATATGCTAGTTAGATATGAGGAATTAAATTAAACTGAACTGCAATGAAATAAAGTTCTTATGTTCTGATCGTTGACTTGCCTTGGGTCATTGTTAGCCCAGAATCTGTATGAGTCATCCTCTCATCGCCATCTTTCTGGTCTCTCACCTGTCAATTAAAAAGGAAAAGGAAAAAAAGAAAAATCAGGCTCTGCAAATGTAAAAAGGAAATCTTTTCTCTCTCATCGCCCTTCTCTGCCACCACTTTATTATCTGACCTCCTCTCAGCAATACACATCCAGCTCCTCTGGGGGAGAAAGCTCCTGCGAGGAGGGTCGCATGCGTCAGCCCGACCCACTTGCGAACCTTTCCATCACCGTGGTGACCCTGACTCTGACCTTCCACTGCTGCGACTCTCCAGTGACCCTGACGAGTACTCCGGCGCAGTGAGCAGTCATGTGACACGGTGATCTATGTGGGTCCAAATGGAGCTGCTGTGTCAGACAGAGAGCTAACGGACAATGAGGGACCACCAGAATTTGTACCAATTATTCCTGCATTACTTAGAGGAAAAACTTCAGAGCAGCATCAAACACAAAGCCAAAATCAGGCAACTGGAGCACAGAACAAGGTAATTTCAAAATATTAGCATTTATTATTAGACTGTTAGCATTAGAAGAGTATTTATGGTAAAGAAATCTTCTTTGGCAGGTGCAGTCTCAGCCTGATGAGCAGCCCAGTGGTCCCTCTCAGCCCCTGTCACAGGCCTCCCAGTCTCTACTTGGTCAGCCGCTGGCCCCTGTCCCAGAGGAAGGAGCTGAATGCCTGAAGTGCAACACGTTTGCTGAGCTGCAGGAGAGACTGGACTGCATCGATGGCAGCGAGGAGGTGAAAAAACATTTTCTGCTCTTGTTTTTGTTTGCATTCTGCAAAGAAAAACCTTATATATGCATAGAATGACATAGTATGAGGAGATCTGTAATAGGTGGTCTATTGATAGTTTGAAAAAAAAGGTTCTGTTTGTATCTACTTAACATCTCCTGCATTGTATGTCAGGCTTTTGATTGTCACAGCTGCTGTTTGCGGTGGCAATTTTCTGTCCCTTTCAATACTCATGTATTTCCATTTGTGGTAGGAAATAACACAATCAAATTACTTTCCCCAAATTACCTTATTGTGAAAATATTTGTATGGAACACCAGTATTTGCATGCCAACAGTGCAGGTTGTTACCAGCTCTTTTTTTATTCTCCTCCACCACCACTGAAGTCATGATTAATAGGGTACTGTAATTTAGAAATAAAAGTGTCATAAGTGAAGAATTTGTCCTTTGATAATAGTCTGTTGCTCTTCTTCTCTCCATCGCCGTTATTTTTTTTGCAGGTGGCAAAGTTTCCCTTTGAAGAGGCTCCAGCTATCAAACAAGGGGTCAAACAAGAGCCATGCACATCTTCATCTGTTTCAACTGCTGCTCCTGCTCCAACCCCTACAGCTGTGTTGGATACAGAAGCTAAAACAGGTAAAAATTTATTTTTTGCATATGCTGTATGTTAACTCTTTAACTCACCCGTTGGGTCCCACATTTCTAGGACCTGCATGTGCTGTAGGAGGTGCTGTGCAGGTCTCCAGGAGGAGGACCAATGACCAGCAGCTGCAGGAGATCAAGGAGGTGGTGGAGGAGGCAGAGTTGGCCCAGACAATGATCCACAGCCTGACTCAGAGTTCTGGTAGCCCAACAGTCGCGAGTACCAGAAGCATTACAGGAAGCAGCAGCAGCATCACCTCTAACCCACTGCACAGAGCCAAGAGTTCCCACCTACATGACAGGTAAGAACAGGTGGTTAAGGTTCAGTACGCTTTTTCATATGTTACCATTAGCCTTTGAGAAATGTGTTTATATGTTTAATTGATAAGATGTTTCTTTTATTGTCTCTCATTTTCACAGTCGTGAGAGTCTGAATGTGGTGGGTGGCAATCCTGAGGGGAAGGCACGCCCTCTTGGATCACCACGCCTTGGTATTGCCAGCCTGACCAAAACCTCAGAGTACAGGTGAAGCGAACACATAAAGTGAAAGATAATGTTGCTGGCAAACATCTTCTATGTATTATAACTCTAATAATGATCAATCTTGATGTCTAAGAAGTGGAGCACTAAAAATTAGATTTTTTACAACGAAATTCATCTTTATGTTCCTTCTCAGGCCACCATCTTCCCCATCCCAGCGGTGTAAAGTGTATACCCAAAAGGGTGTAATGCCAGCAATGCAGCCTCTATCATCAAATGCTCAGGAAGGCCAGGCCGTGGATGCTTTGACCTCAGACAGTACGCTTTTTTCCTTTTCTTTTTTACACATTTATGCTTTAGAATTATGTTAAAACTTTGAAATATATTGTTAATATTTATGACAACTAAATTTATATATACATACTACTCATAATTCTTCATGCTTTCCCATTTTTAGTCCTTTTCCTTTCTTTTGTTCTTATCTCAGTTTAACTTTCAGCTTAAATCTATATTTTCCTTTGAAAACATAATTTCACAGCTTAAAGAGTAAAAATCCATTTCAACCACCTGTCAACACTCATCATATTCATCTACTTTAAATAAAAATATCAGTGATAAACTACAGTGTAAACCACTACACTATGGAGGAACTATTCTGGAAAAAACAAAAACACTAATAAGTTAATTTGTTCCCTCCATTTGGATAAAGCCCTAAAATAAAGATTATGTTAGAATAATGTGGTTCTTTATTTTTTTTATTTATTTATTTTACAAAAAGTCATACAAATACTGGTGACAGTATACAATCCTCACCAGGTAAACATACAAAAGGTTTGCTATTGGGTCTGTGAATTTCCTCCTCACATAATGATTTTGCTGTTTTATATATGCTGAAAGCGTATAAGACACATACTGAGTCACCTGAGCATGACACAGTTTATCTGCATAATAACCACCGGTTTGAACTTGTCTTCTCAGTGTGACGCCAATTTCCCTGCACTTGGAAAACAAAATAAATTGCAATGCCAGATGTTTCTGATTCTACAGACAGTTTAGCTGCAGACAGCGGTCGTTCCTCCACAGAGTCCCTGCTGTCCAGGACTTCTCCTGCAGGCATGAGCCCACAAGTCCGTGAGCCAACTCCATCTTTATCTGCCAGCCTGGGCTCAGCTGAGACGCTCTGTGATGATGATGTACCACCTATACCTTTGGATAGCAAGGATGGTAAGTTTCAGTAAAACACAGCTATTTTTAAAGACAAGGAAAGGTGGTGAGAAAATAAGTTGTGGCTAATATTCAAACCCTTACAGTTTTAATGACAGATCCGTACCTTAATGTATGCCAATAAAAGAAGCTGCTTTTGGCTGCTCCCTTGCCACAAGGGGTTCCCACAGTGAGTAGCTCCGCATGTTTGATTTGGCAGAGTTTTACACCGGATGCCCTTCCTGTGCAGCCCCAAAAAGGGGATTTGTGTCTCCAGCTGGAATTGAACCAGCAACCTTTCACTTGCCAATTGAATGTTAAAAGACACAATATTAAACACACATGCCAAAATGGCTCTGACCTATCAAGACTTTGGAGGTGCCCTATGGTGTCTGGCACTGAGATTTTGAGAGTTGCATCGAGGGGTTTCAGTGATTAGTTTAGTTTTGGAGAGTTTGAAAACAGGGTTTTCCTGAGCAGCAGGGCGCATTGCCTTCCTTTATGGATGCTACTGCCATTGGGGATGGACATTTGCATGTGAGGTGCACTTGGTCTGCAGGAGTATTATGTGGGTGGTTTGTGCCAGAGTATTGACCACATGAATGTATGGACCCAAGGATTCCTAGATTAACATTGCCATGTAACTAAATGATGTCTATCCACTTTTCTATTTTTAGCTGACCATTCTATATGGAAGAACTATGAATAGCTGAACTAAAACTAAACTAAACTAAACTAAACTAAACTAAACACTGTGGTTACTCTCTTTTCTATCTTTCCCTCCTGGAGTCTCAGGACTGGCAGCATCTGCAGGACCTCTTGTAATTGGGGAGGATGAATTGGTGTACACTGTGGTTACTGGAGGTGAGGAGGATCTTGACATTACTGCTCTCATTGAGAGTGAGGGCTTGGCCGGTCGTCCAGTGAGCATCATTAGCTTCAACAGTGACTGCGGCTCTGCAACTGCCCTCGTTACAGGCCCTCAACCTATCAGTACTGCTCTAGATGGAGATGTGGAGGATCACATGCTTGTAGGTCCTGCAACGTCTTCAGGGGTTACAGACGTTGTTGCCATGGCAGAGGTTAGTGGTACTTAGATCATTCGGTATGAAATTGCATGCCTTAAAAAAAAAAAGCAGGTTGGACATTATTGAAACCATAACAGCCAAATCTTATATTCTCTTTTGGATTTCAAGATGTCATACTTGATTTGTTTCAGGTGGCAATGGCCAAGCTGCGGATAGAAGGTGAAGCCTTAGCCACAGCAAGGTCAAACTGTGGTTCACCCATCTCCTCATGGGTGAGTGATCTGAGCATGGGCAGTGAAGCTGATCAGTCGCTCCACAGCTTCAGCCAGTCCCAGAGCCAACAAGGGGAGGCACTGGCTGATCCTGATCCTAACCAGAGCTTTGGAGTCGAGGGGTTGGGTGGCTATGAAAGTGGTGGCAGCCCAAGAGGAATTCTGGAAGGAGAACTGGTGCTGTCAGAGAACCTGAGTGATAAGGGTACTCCAACTAAAGACAGACTGAGAAAACTTCCTCCCTCTATGGCTAAAACTAACATCCAAATTCTGGCTGGACCTGGTAACCTTTCCCCTTTCAAGAGCAACATCACTATTCACCCATGTGCGGCTGTCAAACCCATGATCATTCAGGAATCCACCATCCTCTCACCTGCGAGGGCCAGCTTAATGAAAGATCCAGTCAAATCCAATGCAGCATTTATAGCTTCTATTTCAAGTGAAATGAATTTTGAAGACCCCTGGTTGAAACGTGGCGCAGAGGAGGGAAAGTCTAGGGAGGTTGTGTGTGAAGGGAAACTAGAGAAGAGGGAAACAGAGCATTCAAAGAGCCACTCAGTAGATAAGGGTAATGCTGGGAGTGGGGATCATGGTAGCTCCAGTTCAGGAGGTGAGGTGGTATCATCGCCAGACTCCTTTAAGCGAATGGTGGATGGTTGTGAGATGGTTGCTATTGTTGCCCAAGGTGAATGCCTGACTAGCATTTACAGTCCAGATATCCACCGTACAGCCAGTCTTCCACGCGGATGGCACCGTGTCAACCGCCATGACGGCTTAGACAATGGAAGCGAGTACCGTAATCTCGGAGTCACCACTTCAACTCCCTGCAGTCCCCGTGCCACACTTGATCGCTGGGGATCAAATGGAAAACAGGGTTTTTTCTCTCACAAAAAGGGGGGAATCCCACCACTGCCGCCCATACGAAAGTCCAGTCTAGACCAGCGGAACAGGGCAGCCAGCCCTCTCCAGCAAACCAGTCATGGAGTCTCATCACAGGGGAACTCAGCAGATGATGCAGGGGTATCTGGTTGTGGCCCTGCAGGAGCAACTCGACAGCGAGGCTCCAGCATAGACAGTAGTAGGCTTTTCAGTGCCAAGTTGGAGCAGCTTGCCAACAGAACCAACTCTCTGGGTCGAGTCCACAGCTCACACAGTGGTTCCCACCACTACGACTGCTTTTCCTTAGAGAAGGTGAGAGTCTTAGAGGGGGAGGAGGAGTGAAGGGAGATAGCACCATGCCTCGCACTGGACGCAGCCTCACCCGTGCTGGATCAGTATCTTCTTCTTCTGGAAACAGCAGCAGCCTTTTCAGTCCAAACAGTGCTCCACAGTCACCAGCTAAGACCAGCAGTCAGTCAAAGATCTCTGCAGTTAGTAAGCTGCTGATGACCAGCAGTCCCAAGGCCAGGAGTCTGTCTGCCTCCAGCACCAAGACTTTGAGCTTCTCTACTAAGTCTTTAAGCCAAACATCCAGTCGGAGCTCCAGCCTTCCTCCTAATGGAAAGGTAGGAAGAAATATTTATTCAATGTAAATAGAATAACAGCTGTAAACTACAAACTCATCAGACAAAAATAGCTAAACCTAATTCTGTTTCCAGGCCTTCCTCACACTGCACTTAGTTTTAATTAAGACACACATCGGTAACTAAATTTGTAATTAAAATATTTAAAGTTATTTTGGCTTCCATTTCTCTTGCCATCCACCAAAACTATTTTACTTGTTCTTTAGCCCCAGAGTTCGGTCCAGGGCCCCGTGCAGCAGCAGGCACCTGCTCCTGGAACCTGGTCTACCCAGTCTCTCAGCCGAAGTCGAGGGGGAAGTCTGGCTGCTAAGCTTCCTCTCCGAGCTGTCAACGGTCGAATCTCAGAGCTCCTCCAGGGGAGTGCAGGCTCCCGTTCCAGGAGTCATGTCCAGGGAGGAGGCACGGATCTAACAGAGGAAAGAGGGGCAAGGTTTGTTAGTTTTACTTCATTTTAGTTTTACATCACAACACATACATTTACATATACAATGATTTCGTAGTTCCTAATTTTCATTTATTCATAGGACATTCAGTGTAAAATGCAAGATTAGATCCATGCATTATGTAAGAGTAATTTTAGCAAGTCGCGATAATGTAAGGTACAAACTGCAAAATCTGCATGGCAAAATGATATCATTCTCAAGTTTAAACTAATTTCCTATTTCCTTATTCTCAGTGGAGGAGGAGCTGGAGCAGGTGGTGGTGGTGGAGATAGCCTGGGAGAGGAGAGGGCAGCAGTGGTACAAACACTTCCCTCTCCCTACAGCAAGATTACAGCTCCCAGAAAACCGCACCGCTGCAGCAGCGGCCACGCTAGTGACAACAGGTACAAGCTCTAGTGTGCTGAGAAATGCGTAATGTAAATTTCACAAAATAGTCTCTTTGCTGAAAACATTTTTTTTTTTCATTTCATCTTTAACTTTGATTTCATATTGCCTTTAACAGCAGTGTACTGAGTGGTGAGCTCCCTCCGGCCATGGGGAAGACGGCTTTGTTTTACCACAGTGGAGGCAGCAGTGGCTATGAGAGCATGCTGAGAGACAGCAGTGAGAACACAGGAAGTACCTCCTCTGCTCAGGACTCCCTCAGTGAGCACAGCTCAGCTACCACCTCCTCCCGACGGAGCTCCAGAAGCAGCAAGAAAAGCAGGAGCAACACAGGTCACAACATAAATTTTCTAAATTATGCTTTAATAACATTTTTACCTATCAGAAACGCATGTGAGGACAAAAATAGATAATCTGCTTTCTATTGTTTATAGGGTGGCACATTTATGATTTTCCTCAGTGTAACTACTACTAATTTCTTTTGACATAAGCAGAAGGGTCCTAGCACTCCTGAAAAAGATGAGGCACAAGCTGTAAAATGCAAATGCATGAAAGTGAATATACCCCGCACTAAAATGAACAAACCACCCTGATGGCTAGTTTTTATAATTACATTAATAAATGTGTAATTAACATCTGTAGCATTTTTATTCAATGCATCCTCAGTGAGTGAACATTTTTGTCCACTTTCAGCATGTTTAGTTTTAAGAAAATTCTGTAGAGGTGAAATTTCGAGAATAAAGCTTTCAAAAAGTCAGCAACATAGAACAGATAGAAAGAAAAATAGACACCTTTGTCAGGAGAACCCATTGGTGGAAAAACACCATAACAAAGCAATGAACAGCTAAGGGAAAAGTGAAGAAAGCTGTGGCTACAGGAGGTGCTGCGTAAGGTAAGGTGACCCTGACCAGTCATCTGTGAAATGGTAAAAAGGGAATCTGCTGGTGTAGACTGTAATGAATATATATTCACCAGCACAGAACACAGAGAGCTTGCTAATGTGCCTGCCAAATTACTGTCCTTTGGTTAAGCATGAGGATTGATATGTGCATGAAAAATCAGATTGAAGAGAGGCAGCTCCTCCCGGTGTGTCTCTAATTATTGATTTGAATTGGAATTAGCCTTTCCATCCAAGTGTGCAGAATGCAGTCTCACCTCCTGCCATGCGGCATAAAGTCTGGATTTACTCTCATTTTGTTTTCACCACAACTGATTCTGTGGATCAGAGAGCCACTTCACTGGCTCACTGCCACAAGATGACACAAAGGCGTAAAGGATTATTCTGTGTTTGTTGTGAATCAAGGTGAAGCCAGTAAGCGAGGAACGATTGATACAGTTGAGCCCTGATTATAGAAAACTGATTATACTGTTAATAATAAGAGGCAGAAAGAGCATGTGTGCGCGATAGACTGAGGCAATATCCAACTAAAATGTTCATTACATCTCCAGCTGAGTCTCTCTTTATCCTTGATTTTCATTAGACTGGATTCATGGTGCTTACCTCATATTTTTCCATCTATTCCACATATTCACACATTCTCTCTCTCATTCATCCAACTCCCTTCCCTCGCATCTTCCTCTCCCCTGCAAACTCAATCTTTCTCTGTTCCGTTATATGCTGCTTCCTAATGAAATACAAATGTCTCTGCTTGACCTTTCTGGGCTGCACTGAGACCAAAGACAGCTGCAACCTTATTAAAATCACCACTTCCTCTCCTCTCTTTCACACACCTTATCTCTGACTGGTTGCTGAATCTGATAACTCTCATTCCTGTTGACATGACTGGAAATTTCTATGCAAAGCGTACGTGTGTTCAGTGTTGCATAGTGAGTAGATTAGAGACTGACCTGCTGCTGTTATCTGTGAGCTCCAACTTTTTATCTCGCTTCACACTCCATTATCAATTTCTTGTTCTGTCTCGCACAATAGTTTTCTTTTTGTCCTCTCCTTCATGTCTCTCTCCAGTGATTCTTTCATCTGTCGTTCTCCTGTCTCCCATCCATCCTCTGTGTGTGAACAAAAACGGTATACCTACAGAGTGAACCACCACTTAAGGGTTTTAGTACGTTCAAGGAATCTGAAATTTGGAAAGATGTCTTTTTTCCCAGAGAGATCTCAGCTATATTGCACAATATAAGACTAATGCCTGTAGCTAAACTGGTATCTTTTTAAATAGTTCTAATAATCTCTCCCAGATAATATAGAAGCTTTTTTTTTTTCATTGCAACACAACAAATATGATTCAAAATACATTTAAAAATATATAAAATGTGTAGAATAAAAAATCTTTATGAAGCAATTTTTAAGCATTATGAGGGTGAATGATTTGGTTATTATTGTTTTTCTTTTTTCAATTAGAGCAGAATAGCTCAGTGAAATAGACAGAAACACAATAACAAAACAGTAAGGTAAAAAAAAACCCTCAATTAGTGTATGTACAATAATATTGTAAAGCTGCTCTTTAAAGTAAAATAGCTCAATAAATGCAATACATCAAAATAAAACAAAATAAAAGTTGTTTTCTAAATTTAATATAAAAAAGGTTTTAAGTGTTGTTAAAGCCAGTGACATTTTAACTTTGCTCTGCTTTCATGTTTTTTTTTTTCAGTTGCAGGCCAATAACAGTGCTAGTGTTCAATCTGAAACCTTTTTCTAGAAAAAAGCACAATACCACAAAATCACTGCGTCCAAAGTTGGCTAAGGGAGAGGATACACAACACTGACTAACATTCAATTTTCAACCTGTCAAAAGGTGGGCTGCTTCTCAGAATGCTCCAAGGCAGAGTTGGCTCCATACCAGCACTGGCCTGGTGCAAAATGGCTAATTTCCACTGTACAGTATAACATGGTACTTCAGTGGCCTTGTACTTTATGAAGTGCTCCAGAATGTATGTAACTCCAAAGATGTCTGATATTTATTCAACTGGAATAAAATAGAGAGATGAAAAACCTTGGAATTATTTTTTATTTAGTTTGAAATAAAGACAATTTTTATTCTGCTGTTCATATGAACAGCATATCCTCTTAACTGATCAAAGTTTATAGTAATGGTAAATGGAATGACATCACATGAGCACTTAAAGCACTTTTTTACACATCACTCATTCACACACACATTCAAAAACCTTTACTTCTAAGTGCTTTCCATCTAACAATTACACACACAATCACGGTTCTTGCCCAAGGATACTTTGGTATGCAGACTAGAATAGCCAGGGATCAAACCACCAACCTTTTGTTTAGTAGAGAACCTGCTCTACCTCCTGAGCCACAGCCACCCAAATACATGAGTTTCAGGATTATGCTCTTGATTTTGATATATATGTATATATACATATATATATATATATATATATATATATGTATATATATATATATATGTATATATATATATATATATATATATACGTATATATATATATATATGTATATATATATATATATATATATATATATACACATATATATATTTAACCAGGTAAACTGCTTGAGAACCAGTTCTCCTTTACAAACATGACCTAGTTTTTATTAAAATTACTATTTTTGTCCATTGAAATCCATATCTCTGTATAACTGTTTATATCCACTGAAACAGCTCCTACTATATCGGTGTGTAACAGTTTTTCTGTAATCTTCTTATTTGTTTGTTTAGGTCTCCAGCGTAGACGTCTGATCCCTGCACTAACCTTGGACTCCTCTTCTTCATCACCTTCTCACCGTTCCTCCAAACAAGCCATCACCTCTTCTTCTTCCTCCTCCTCCAGCCCTGGTGCATGCTGGGTCGATGGGCCACTTGGGCCCCCTGCACCCTCAAATCTCCGGGGTGCGACTGTAACAGCAGAAACCTTTGAGATCAAGGTGTATGAGATAGATGATGTTGAGCGGCTGCAGAAAAGGAAGGACAAAGGAGGGAGCAAGGTGAGAGGGCAGAGGAGGGAAAAGATACCTGAGCTACACAGCTGCTGTAGGTCAAGTGGTGGAGAAGGTCAACAAATTGCAGGGTTGGAGATTTGATCCTTATCTCTTCCTGCCCTTTTGTCAACACATCCTTGAGCAAAAATCTAAGTTGCTCTTCATGTATACAAACGCAGGGGACAGAATTAGCAGTGGATGAGGATGGATGAAGGGCAGAAGATAAAAATTAAAGAAAGAAGAATCTGCCATAAACTTTTAGGCAAACTGTCAATAAAAGGTGGGCTGTTATTGGGCAGTTTGCAGAAAAAATGATTTTGTAAAGACTTCAAAATTTAGGAAGCAGAGCATCATTTTGTGACATATGTAAAGATGGATGTTGATAATATTACTCACTGGTTTGCATTAGAGATAAACTGAAGCTTAGAACATAACATAATGCCCGCTGCCATCTTGTCTCCTTGGAGCCAGGATGGTCCAAATACAACAGGCTGGAGGAGGAGAGTGAAGCTAGATGCTAACAGGCAAATTACATTTTATTCAGTTTACTTAAAGTTTGTGCATTAATATTTTAAAACATTAAGAAAATAAATATTCACTTGCTTACAAAACATGTATACTGGAATCCTTCAAAGGTCTGCTGGTACTGCTTCCAAAGAACAGGTCACAGGTCTGATTGGCTGTCAGTTCCCCTGTTTAATGTCTGTTATTTTGCTGTGTGAGGAAACAACCGGGCCTTTTCAGCATCAACAAATTATTTATCTCTAAATCTGAATACTGGGTAAAAACAGAGTAGAAAAACAGCTTAAATCTGACTTGGCTCTGCAAAAACTTCAAATGCTGTGACTTGGAGGTCATTCTTTTGGAACACATAAATGCCCAAAAACATATGTCAACCATATCAGGAAGTGATAAGCTGAGAATTATGATTCAGATGGACTGAACAGTTTGGTACCAGTTCTCAACTAAAACAGGCTGTCCAATTCCAGCTTTACTTCTGGCCTGCCTCATTCAGTGTCCTTCACTCCAGTAAACAGTCCTGTTCCAAAACACATCTCTCTGTGAAGCCTAATATCTACCAAATTACTTAGTCATTCTTAAAATAGCTTTCAATACACTGGTTTAGAAAGAGTGAATTAAGCTAATGACACCACAGTGAGTAGAAAATGTAATTGAACTTGTAATGGAAGAGGGAAGTTGATAATTTTGGAACCACCACCCAGCAATCAGTCATTTTGCACTTAAAGCTGCTTTGACTTCAGGTGATGGTTGTTGTTGTTTGACATTTGTATGTGCAGCGTTCAGAGCTTGATTTTGACACACTTAAAAAAAATATTTTGTTCCCAGTGGACTGCGGTTATGTAGGAGGCTGTCTAGGCAGCATGTGTAAAAGAGGGAGGAGAAGAAAACAGCAAAAGACATAAAGATATATGGTGGTTGGCTGAAGGGGAAGGATGAATGGATGTCTTTACAGGAGTCAAGGAGAGGGAGAGCAGAAGAGAAAGGCCTATTGCTCTTGAAGCTAGCGACACTGATTTGATGAATAATGGCTGTGAGGCACATTAAAAAGCATCAAGTGTTGGGCACTGCTGCTAATGGAGAACCGGGAGGAGGAAGTGTGAGGAAGCTGGAGTAGACTGAGGCAATGGAAGAAAAGAGATCTGTGCTAATGTGTCAGTGTGGAAAGAAACCAACAGGTTTTTAAAAATACAACAGTAAGGATTTTCAGAAAATTATTAACTCAACATTAGCATTCTGTTCTGTATGAACAGTGAACTTTTTAATAAATCTATATATCTACGCTTACTTAAAAAGTATTATGAATTCTGAAGACTTTGCAGAATAAGATTGCTGAACTTGGGAAATTATTGCAAATGAATGCATGGGGCTTTTTTGGGGGGGGGGGGGGTTCCCTGTTAAACCTTTATGTGATCAGGGGAAGGAGCATTGTGCGCTTTGGGAAAGAGGAATGGAGAGAAAAGCATGAAATATAGATTTTCCCTGCAGCAACCTTAAGAAAGCCACTCAACAACACAACACTGCTCCAGTGAAGCTGCTCAGTGTCCAAAGGCACTCAGCTACAGCCACAGTGGGAATCGATAAGGTGCGAATGTATTTAACTGTGTGAATGTTAAGCATGCTGGTGCTGAAGGAGACCCACCTGTGTTTCACAACACGCTCCTATCAAAATATAAAGCTAAATAAAATCCATGTCTGTCTACCTTCTCTGTTTGTGTCAGGAGGTGGTGTATGTCAGTGCCAAGCTTCGTCTGTTGGAGCACCGCCAGCAGCGAATCAGTGAAGTCAGAGCCAAGTATCAGTGTCTCAAGAAAGAACTGGAACAAACCAAACAATACTTGATGCTGGAGCCACACAAGTGGACCACTGAGTGTAAGTGTGCTACTCTGACACATCAGGGAATATATGTGTGCGTGAGTGAGGACAGGAAGTTCAGGAACTGGCTAGAAATGGATTTTAGCAGTAGGATTGTTTGGAAAAACTGCTTTAAGTTATCTTGAATATTTGTTTTTTGGCATTATTCTATTTTTCTTATTATCAAGTCATATTAGAGGATGAAAACTGAAACTGTGCTTCATGACTACTGGTTTGCTCTTAAGTCAAATACATACTGTGACTCCATTATTTAAAATGTTAAGTAATTTACTAAAATGACTTGGCAGTGTCATTTTTAGCAAATTTTATTCAAACAGAAACAAGAATGTATTTATTGGGAATGATTTGCTGCTGCAGACTGGTGCATTTGATGGGGTGAATATGGCTATAAAATTGCATGCAGGTGCAGTACAAAATAATGTTTTGTTTTTGTGTGACTCAGTGGCACTCAGTTACTAATGTGCATGGAAATGATCTTACCCTGCTAAAAAAAAGTGTGCACACAAAATTACACTAGATTTATGAAATGTATGCACTATTTTGTTCTTACCACCGTACACATTAGTAAATCAGAATTATTCTAAACCAACATGCATCTGCAATCTACATACAATCTGTATCATGCTGTGCATTCATTTCTCTATATAAGGAAACACATTTATTTCCATGTGAAAGTGTTGTTGCAAGAGAGAAGCCTGCATCCAACTGAAGAAACTGAAACAATTGTGTCCAAAGAGGAAGCCAGAAAAGGAACGACAAGGTGTTTCTAACAACAATAACAATTAATATTAGTAGTAGTAGTAGTAATCTAAAGACATGTTTAAATTTCCTAAGACAGCTAACCTTCATTTCTTTGTACACATGGTCAGTGGCACATTTTTAAAATAAAGTATGCACAAATTCAGATATGAAAATGATTGATAAATCACTGATTTGTATGTGAAACGTTCATGTTCATGATTTATATACAGACTTGTGCAGACAGACGCTTAGTGAATGAGACCCACTGTGTTTTAGCTTTTGGTTCTCTCAGCTGAGCAGACCACCCTCCTGCTTGGTGGAGCTCCCCATTCAGGTGGTGATACTCCCACTCAGGATGCAGGTGTAGAAGTTCTAGAGCACCCTGAGTGGGAGTTTAAAGTCTCTTAGTCATCTGAGATGGTATAGATGCTTAGGGGGCTTCCGTCACTTAGGATTGATTGTGACAGGACCAGCCATGACAGGTTCTGTGTGATGTAAACACCAAGGTATTTGAAGTTATCCACCCTCTTCAAGTGGGCCCCATTTATTCTGAGAGTGTGAAAACTCCTCTGTTGCCTCCTGGTGAAGTCCACTATGAGGTCCTTGGACTTGTAGAGATTTAGCTGAAAGTTGTTTTCCTTACATTAGTGCAGTACGTGGTTGATCTGAGACCGGTAGGCAATCTCATCAGTTTGCAATTAAGCCCACTACAGCTATGATGCTGGAGTCTGAGGTAGTCACAGTCAGAGGTATAAAGAGTGATGATCAGCATATATTAACAAGAAAATCTAGAATATAACCAGTGTTGCTGATACACAAACAACACTCAACAGTGTTTCATCAAGGCATGACATATTTTCTCCATCTTTCTATTTATATCCAGTTGAGCTGCAGCAGGTCTATGAAGTGGACTCACTGGAGTATTTGGAGGCTCTGGAAACAGTGACAGACAAACTGGAGACCAGAGTCAACTTCTGCAAAGCCCATCTTATGATGATTACCTGCTTTGATGTGTCCTCAAGGCATCGGTAGACAGCTGGAAGGACGGAGAGCTGGAGGATGGAGAGGTGGACTCAGTTTGATGTTGATGTTTAGACCCTTTGCCCGCTGACTAATCAAACACATTTAGAAAATTTCTAACTACAATTTGATAATTGGAAGGACAGACACAGGGATAGACTGACCACATAATCCTGCATGTTATTCCTGTGTCTTGTCCAGATGTCAGTAGGCTGAAGGACAGGTGGTTGCATAGATAGGATGGAGATGTACGGAGATAAATTAAAAGAAACACAGAGAGACAAGATTTGTAGATTTGTGTGCTGGGGCTTGGTAACCACCTCAGAAACAGACATTAAATATTAACTAATGGACAGGCTACTTTGAATCAGAGAAATAAAGCTGCCCAAATAGTGTATGTGAGTCTAAAAATAAATGTCAAACCAAGTAACCAGAGATCAAAGTAATTGGACTGCAGAGACACCTCTAAGACTGAGTTGAACTTTAAAGAATGTACCAAGAGCGAGCGAGGCAATAGCTGAACAAAAACTGCCTTTTTTTTTTTTTTTTTTTTTAAAGGAGAAAGCTGGAAAAGAGGTGAAAGAGAAGAGAAGAACAATTTCACATCTCCCATCATTTTGGAACAACATTTTTTTAAAGTTTACACGGTTAAAGCCTTTGGTTGTAAATACGGAGTGCCGACTACAGAATTGCCTGGTGGTGTTGTGCAGCAAATAAAAGAGACTAACCAAGAGAATGACAAGAGGACAAAGGAAATGATTTAGAAGTGCCTTGTGAATATTTCAACAATACCAAGACCAGTTCTCCTTCTCTCTGAATTTTGTGTACATGCAGTAAGTATGGTGCTAGTCTAGAAAAACCCAGAAAAGATCAGTGTCCTTGGAAAATCATTTAATTTTTAGTCTTTTCTAAATGTGGTGTTTTACCGTGGGTCAGTGTTTCACTTTATAATAAACAAAATAATAATTTGTTTCAATCTATGGTCTTTGGTACATTGATTAGCGATCAGAGAAACTTAAAAAAAGTTAAAGTGGACCTGTTATGCTCATTCCTAGCTCTTCATGTTTATTCTAGCCAGTTTGCATGAGTCGCAGCTCAAAATAAGCTCAATTTATCTTATACTGGGCTTACTATAAGGATGAACTGAGTGGAGTGTGAGACTCCACTCAGTTCATCCTCTGTGTGAAAAACACCAATGTAGTTCTTCTTATAGCCAGCTTTCTTCTGATTGGCTGCCCCATGCAAACAGAAGGACTGAAATGCAGGTGGGTGAGGCTGCACGCCTGAGACGATCTTATTAAGAATATCTGCTCTCACTACTTCATAAACGATCCATTATGAAATGGCCCCTGCACTTCTGACTCACAGGGATAACTTACACATTAAATGAACTAATTATCTGAATGATCGTGTTTAATATGAGCATTCACCATTTAAAAAGGTAATAGATGACAGAAAACAAGGAAAAGCATTATAGGTCCGCTTTAAAGGAAAACTACAAATTAATATAATTAAATTTTTGGAAGGACCAAAAATCTAAGTTGAAAAACATACATGATTTTTTCAGGACGCAAAGTTATGTGTGTTTAAACAAAAACACTGAATCTGGTTTATTGTGGTGTTGTTTTTACCTTGACTTTACTCACAAACAGAGCACATTTGACTTTTGGGCCTTCAGGGCATTCATACACGATGTTTTCCCTGACAGGGATTTTTAATGTTCACAAAGATATGAAATGTCAGCTGGTAATAGAGATGAAAACGCTTCTCTCTGATCCGGTGTTAAATACAACCATCGACTGACTCCCTCCCTGCCTGCCTGACTGACTGACTGACAGGCAGTCTGTTTGTTATTTGTATCTGTGTTGTTCTGCTCTACTCTAAAAGAAACCGAATGATTTGTCATTGTGTGTGGTTTAAAATAAAGTATTCTTCTTTTATTTGAGCGCAATGGGACCATGTAGAGACTATGTATGATAGTAGATGTTAGCAGGATAATGGAAATCTGAAGAGATATTTATAGGTAAATTGTGAGAAGCACACAGGTGCAGGATAAATTCATTGGTATACTGTGTTTACATTTTAATGATTGTAGTGGATTTAGGCAATACTTTGGGACTACAATTATAGGCTGTTTAAACAGTTCTAGTATCCTTAACATTGTAAAGGACAATTAAATTATATTAAAGATTAAAGGAACCTAATTAAATAGGGAGAAAACCAGTTTGAAAGGCATAGATCTCTGCCTGGTTCCACTTTTTGGATGGATAGCAACTCTTAAGATTTGTTAGTATTATATATGGTGCTTGAGATGCTTATGATCTAAATGTTTGTACAAATATAAATATATGAAAAAGCCCAATTCCCTCTGAATTACAAAACAATGCCCTTCAAATGCTTCTTCTACATCGCTGTCATCACGCCTATTGTTGTCAAGCAGAGAGCATTCTGGGAGAGAGAATTGAAAGCAGTGGAAATTATTTCATTGTATTGATACGATTTGTCAAAAACGTTGTAGTGCTAAAATGTTCTCTCTGCTAACAGCATGAACTCAGAATCTGCTTTCACTGAAACTGAAAATACACTTCATTCTGTGAAGTTTTGATCTTCACATGGCTCTGAATGAGGTAACAGTGACTAATCTCATGTAGAGCACACTGACAGAACGGCCATGACATATTCTAGTGAGAAATTACCCTTGAGACCAATACACGTTTGACAAACTAAAGAGTCTTGTTTTGTTTTTTTTTAACGAGAGGCATCTCTGATCATTTCCTGTTTTTATCCCCGTGTTCATCGTGCAAGTCATGAATGAAAGTTTATTTATTTGAGTCGCTAATTAATGTTCTTATTTATGTACACCTTATGATCTTAAAGAGTTACTATGCATTGATGAACAAGAAAAATAACTGTACATACTTTGCTGACCCCATGTCATATATAAATATATATACTGTGCACATATCATATATGCGTATCATTTTTATTTAAGATATCTTTTTGTTGTTGATTTCATTTGCTCCTGTTGTTCCTCTCGAGGATTTTAATGGGTTTGGGTTTCCTAAACATTCACATCCAGAACAGGAATGCTAGTTGATTAAACGTAAATCAGAAGCTTTCCAGTGTGAAAACAGCTATGTTGCTTTACGAGAAATGTCTGTGTCTAATGAACTGCAGCCCTGTGTAATTAGCAGTGAGTGTTTTGGGAAATCTGACCTCCAAATGAGCTAATGGCTTGTATTGAACTGTCCTGTTTTAAGATGCTATATGGGAGGTTTCTTCTTTGATATGTTACTGCCAAATCTAAAGGGATATCACTTTATAATTCTAGTAATACTCAACCATTTCTAGAATCTATTATAGCTAACAGAACAGTCCAAATGAACTATGTGGGCTCTTTTTAAACAAATTATTCACAGATTTCCATCTGTTAAGTCAGTCTGTAGGGCAAACAAAAACAACACATAGTCTATGGAATAAATTGACACATATGCAGTGCTGTTACATATTTTCTAGACACATTTAAGAATTATAATGTGTTATCTGGAAATCTGACACACAGCATCTTAAGGAGTACTGTGTGTTTAAGTCTGGGTCAGACCACATTTACCAAAAACAGATGTTATCATTAGCATTAGGAGTCAACTTCTGCTCTGCTCGGCTGTAAGACACAGGGTCAGTGGTTAGAAAATCTCTACATAACTAATTAAAATCACTTTTTCTCTTCCAGTCTTTAATAAAATGCAGGTTATGAGATACCCTTGGTAAATCTCATTCAAAACAATTATCAGTGCAAATAGGGAACAAGTGATGCACAGGATTCTCACTGTGTATGCGCTGTTTTCGTGACTGGGGCTCATATTGTCCTCTGCAGATTTACAGTTTTTGTGAAATCTGGTCTGACACATTGCAATGATGGAAGAATAAGATGGAGGGATGTAAATAAAGGAATGTACTGAAAAGAGTTTCACACCTGATGCTTCATTCTTTGCAAGCAGAATAGACAAAGGAGTGGCCAGATGTCCAGAAGGTGTGCTGTTTCAGTCCTGATGAACTATACATCTTTTGAATTACGATGCAGACTCATCAGAAATTTAAATGATGTAATAAAGCTGGCAGGCTGCTGATGCATTCATACATTGTAACATGAAAGTCTGCTGCGCGGTGCCGCATTGGGCTGTTAAGTGCACATAAACAAGACTGGGACAACTCGAGAATATCATTTAGTTTCCAGGGCATGTGTAAATGTGGACCTTCAGTACCCTGTAGGCAGCTTTCTCTGTGACATAATGCCCCGTTGAGCCCGCTTTGATCATCAGTGCACAGCAGGGAACAAAGAGGAGGAGAAGGCAGGAATGAGACAGAGGAGAAATAATAGATTAGAGAAGAGAGAAGACTAAAGGTAGCAAAGGGGAAATGCAAGGGGAAAGGGAGACAAGTGAGGAAGAAGATGAGTACAGGATTACTTTTTATGTGAGAAGAGAGATAAGTAGAAGAGCCAAAACTGTACAAGAGAAATAAGGAGGGTGAAGTTATTAAATTCTCTGAATATTAGATTACAGTGAACTGAATTTTAAAGTGTAGCAAAAGAAGAATCCTTCAGGTGATTTGTGACTAATAATACTAGATAACTGCTCATCAATGGTCCTTTTTCATCATTTCTGATAAATCACCTTGACACACTGATGCTTTCAACTAAACATGCAGCATGCTAACATGCTGCTTTTAGTTCTGTGCATTAGCATGCCAACATTTGATAATAAGCACAAAACACTGAGGGCAGCTGAGGCTTACAGGAAAGTCTTTTCCAGTTAACAAGCAGTTAACTAGACAGAAGGTTGAGAGGTCATCATATGAGATTAGTTCTACAAAGTTTATATAGTGGTTTTTGTTTTGTTTTTTAGAGAGAAGGGGCTTTCTCCTGTAAACCCTTCCAAACAAGCCATACTTGTTCAGTGATACTGTCGTGAACATGTAACATGGCAACTAAGGCTAAAGTCTGAGATGATCCACTTCTGTAAAGATTGTGGTATTGTTAACACACACCTGAATGGTCCAGACCAGCAAACTACCAAAGTTCCTGCTTCCTGCCCACTTACCCTCTTAATTCCTAGGGAAGCATTAAGGGTGTACTTAGTTTGTCAAAGACTGCACAGAGTCCTGTGAAAGCTTTCTTTTTCACATTACCATACTTAATATTTCACAACAGTCCCTATAGCCTAAGAAGATGGGAAACTCTGGATGCTAGAGCGATGCCTTTAGTGTGGCCTGCTTATTCCCACAGCCTCAAATAACGTATTTTGTCAAAGTTGCTAGCATTGCCAAATTACAAACGCAGGTCTGTCACTACCAACTTGCCACATGGGGACACTTTTAGAGGACCTCTTGGCCTTTCATCTAAAACACACTAGGTACACTTTACTAGGTTAATGCAATAATAACAAATAATAATAAACTGCAATCTTTTCCTTGACCTAACCCAGTACTTTCTATTACCTAAATCTAATCAAGTACCAAATTAAAAAGTAATTAAAAGCCAAACAAATCAGTGAGTGAAAAACAAGCAAAGCAAAGTCCGAAACAGGACACACACCACACTCGTCTGGCAGACAAATTTCTGACGCTTTTGTTGTATCTTTATGAAAACGTATAGTATGGAGAGGAGAGTTATAAAAGAGGGAGTGAGAGGAAGTGAATGATAATAGCAGATAGAGAGTAAGGTGACAGTAAAGGTGAGGTGGTGCAGGGGGAGGAACAGTGACACAGAGAGCATCTCAAATGAGAATGAAAATTAAAAATGGGGCTGAGTAAATGGCAGGAGGGTGAATGAATTGAGGTGGTAAAAAAAAAAAAAAAGACGGGAAAAAAAAACACCTGGTGTCCTTTTTTCCATTTGGTCAGGTTGCCTGCAGAAAGATGCAGTGAAAGAGAAAGATGAGGTTCCAACAAATGGAGAATTTCATTTGAAAGCCTTTGGAGAGTGAGAGACATAAAAATGGGGAAGAGGGACAGTGAGTGACAGAGAGGGAGAGACAAAGGGTTATAGCTAAGAAACACTAAATCTCATTTGATGGATGTTATACGGAGAAAGGGAAAGAGTGAAAGACTGAAAGCAACAAAGCCAATGAAATGAGTAATGTAGGTAGGAACAGTACAGCAGCACGGATGCTCCCATGGGCCATTCAGTCCGCTAGTGTCATTAAGTCTTTAAAACACATTAAGCTTACACCGTTTCTCTCTTCTTTCAAACTGGGAAAATAATTTGTTGCTACCTGATTTCTATAATTATTGTTGATGGTTACAAAGAAATATTTTGAGTCAAAAATAAATAAATCAGCTGAATTTTTTACTGCTGGACTGAGAAAGCAAAAGATGGCAGAAAAGCACCCACTCATGCTCACACATGCCCCTCAGGACACGCTGTCACCAGTTTCCATTTAGCAGAATTTTGGGACTAACATGGGAAGACTGTGTGTGTGTGTGTGTGTGTGTGTGTGTGAGAGAGAGAGAGAGAGAGAGTGGAAAAAGATGGGGACACTCTGGGCTCATACACTGAGAAAGAAACAAAAACAGGGATTAAAATGGGGAGTGTGTGTGATGGATATGCACAGAGGATGATGTATGTGGCTAACTTTACTAAACCAACACACACACACACACGGCCCTGGGACAGCTCATTACAAAAGAATCTACAGATTACAGAGCAGACAGGGGGCCAACAGAGGCTTCCCTTCCTCCCTCTGCTTCTTCCTCTTTATTTCACACACACGGACAGGATGGCAAAACTTTAGGATTAATAGGATAGGATTAATTGTGCTATGTGTCCATAAACCTAATTTAAACAGGATAACAGACCAGCTACGGTGCAAACCAAACCTACAAAAATTCTGGGAAAAGCAGGTTCTCGGATATCATTAATAAGATGTTTTAAGGGCAGATTTTATGAAGGAGATTAATATAAAACAGAATTGAACCAAATCTAAAAAAGGTTTATTTGCCATTGCAAAACTATAAAGAGGAGCCTGAGGTGCTGGTGAGGCTCTGAGAGAATAAAGGCCAGTTATGGATGGAAAAACGTCATAAATATATTGATTCAGGTTGACGAATAAAAAGGAGCACAAGACAGTGAAATCATCTACACAGAGAAGTTTCTTAAGTCTGTATCTTAGTGTCTGCTGGATGAATGATGATCCATCTCACTGTGACATTCGTCCATCTTCATCGCTAGTTCAGTCGTCAAGGTGTGATCTTCACCATGGGTGAGCTTTATGATTTCATAAGCCTGAAATTGGAGAAATAAGCATAATTATCTTTCAATTATCACCTCTACTGTTACGTGTCTCCACCTGGTTTGAAGTTCCTGAAATGAAGGTAACTGGACTTCTTCTTTGGTTAATAAAAGAAATCCTGTTGCCTTAATTTCAAGGGCTTAAGACTATGATGACCAGATAGACTAGGAAACTACACAGAAATGTCTCCAGTCCACTTCAATTAACTAATAATAAGTAATAATTAAAGCCGCAAGCGGCGTTGAAGGCCCTCGCCGCCTGTGAGCCTCCGCGAACCACAAGCGAACCGCCTTTGAATCCTCAGCGAGCTCCCTGCATGCCATGCAAACCTCCAGCGAGCCCACTGAGAGCCGCTTCCACTGCCAGCAATACGATGGTTCCAAGTAACCACATAACAC
>JAMQGT020008336.1:0-58904 GCA_024447675.2 Pterophyllum scalare
TGCTGCCAAATAAACATTCCCAACGTCGGGGAAGGTGCACCACGGCCCCCTTCCACTGAGGTCATCATTTTACAGCAGTCTCTTTCACATAACAGTCACGTGATATCTGCAGGATCTTTGAAACAAATGCAACTCTGTCTAGAAAGCAAAATGCAGTGTAGTAGGATTTGTTTGTATTAGTTCAGGCGAGTCCCCCCCTTTCTCTGATCTTTCATCTTTAATCCTTCAACCAAGCTCAAGCCTCTCCCAATTAAGTGCTACCATATGTGAGGTCAGGAGGCATTTAAAGCTGCATTAAAGCCATCATGGCATTTGGGTTCCAGCTTAATCAGCATTTTGTTGACAAGAATACAAAATGCAAAACTATGGGAAAGTTGTGTGGAAATTCCCCATCTGTAAGATTTATTAGCAATGAATCTGCTCTCCAGAGATGAAAAATACACAAGACTGCCGACAGATCTGTTGACTGACATCTCTCAGACAAAATGATATTTTGTCAGAGTCTGCACATTTCAACCTGTGTCAGTCACACTGTAGTGGTTTGTTTTCATTTTTATGAGCTCCAGGACTCAACATATATATATATATATAATTACAATAGTCACTGAAATCTGTTTCTTGTCTGGCTGGTCAGTATACACAGTCTTTCACCCATGTCTGTGCTTCTTACTTCTGCTTTCTATGCCAAGCTATATTTTGTTTGTATTATCTTATGCTAATTTTTTGTGTTTTACAGTATCCCCCTCATTCCTTGTTCAATGTGTATTGCTTTGTTTATAAAAGGGATCATTTGAGACCACTTAGAAGGTCATAGCATTACTCACTCTGCACATTGGTGACTGCTCCACTACAAATGTGGGTGATACTATGTGTATGTATATATTTATATATATATATATATATATATATATATATATATATATATATATATATATATATATATATATATATATATATATATATATATATATATATATATATATATATACACATAGAGAGAGAGAGAGAGAGAGAGAGAGAGAGAAATTCTTTATCGTAAGGAAGCCGTGAAGGATAGAAACAGAAGCAGCAAAAAACTCATAATCACATTTTGACCACACTTAATCTGTTCTGATCTCATCAGGGTCCTCTCTCCCTTGTGATTTAAACACAAACCACAGGCCCATTACATTACACACACACACACACACACACACACACACACACACACATGCACACAAACACACAGACACAGACACAGACACACACAAACTTTACCCTCCCTCCAAACATTCTTCTGTTGCCATCATTCATGTACTCCAGTGGAGTGTTTGGAAATTAGAAGACATTAGAAAGAACATGGGGTTCAAACAGTCTTTCAAAATCTCTATACATGCACACACACACACACACACACACACACACACACACACACACACACACACACACACACACACACTGTTTTCCTAGTGTAATTAAATTGCCCCATACTCAGCCCCTGGGACCTCCCCAGAGGATTCAGTGGCCCACACTGACAGTCCCTGCAGGTCGCAGGGGTGGGTGTTTTTCTTGGACAAGTTTCATGAGAGCGCTTGTGTTCCCTCTGGGAACCGGCTCCTTTGGGGAGGAACAAAAGCACAACGGTGGAGATCTATAGACATCAGAAAAAAATGTTGAGAACAGACTCATCCTGGTCGTGCACCCTAACACCACGAGCAACTTGAATCTTTGACTAAAGAGGCTCCCAGTAGGTGGTCTTGCATTCACAATATGCTAGAGGGCATGTCAGGTCTTCTCAGGTTCTGTTTATAATTTATTAAGGAACTAACGATTGCAGTCTTTACAGGACACAATCAGTGAGGAGCTCTTGAATTTGTCGGTATTTTGATCGAAGCCAGTGAGTGCACTACAGCACAAATTTACAAGTGATCCAAAAGAGTTTTTTTTTTCTAACATCAATGAAAAACAAGTAGTTAGTAGGCATTCTTTCATAAGAAGGTCACTGTTAGATCATGGAATGTTCATTCTCCCTTATTTAAATGCATAATTGAATATTATTTACTAGAACTTAATGAGCACCAAACGCATCAGTTCAATCAAACCTAAAACTTTCAGGTTGGTTTTGATGGATTTCTCAGCACTAATCATGAGCAGAGGTATTAAAGTTTTGTATTTTCATTAGTTTATCTTTATATTTTGTTCTTTACTTATTTGTTAACAATTTAGTTTAGAGCAAGTTTGCTTGTTTGACTTCTGTTTTGTGGGCATTTTCCAGAGAAGAAGTTTAGAATATCAAACATCACAGTAAGTCTGCTTTATTTATTTATTTTCTCTTAACTCCACCATTTAGTCATGCCTTCAGTATTTTAGTTATGCATTCATTTTTCTGTTTTGTTTTACTATATAACTATATTAACCTGGATTGGCTATTTAATCATGTGATCATTACAGTTAAGGCCACCATGACTGAGATTAAGTGATAGGACTTTAGTATACATCAAGCCTTAGGAAATTTTAATTAGAGACCTGGAATGAAAACAACTATACCTTATTATTGACTTTTTTGGGGAGGGGTCAGTGGGCAGTGTTTGCAGTGAAAATAGATGTTATGTTTACCCCAAAAAAAGAACTTTAAATTGACCCATAAATACCAGATGAAAGGGAAAACTGGCCACTCACTATCACAGCAAAAAATCCTATCTGCAATCAATCAAAAGTGGAGTCTCAAGAAATATATATGACTACCTTCTGCCCTTAAAAAGTCAAAACCTAAAAATCATGTCGAGTACAAACATATACTTAAAATAGCCTTTATTAGAAGATGAATAAAGTGCATCACCGTGACTTCAGGTTTAATAAAATTTTAGTTGTTAATTGTACATTTTAAAATGCTAATGCTTAAATGTTTTTAAGTGTTGTTGCTGCGCAATATTTGGTACATAAATGCTGTTTAAAAAAACTGCACTTCCATGGTCTCTAGCACCACATTTGAATTCTCTCTGTTGTAAGAAATGATCTGAAAATAGACATCAGGAACAGTGGACCTCCTGCTGATAAGCAGTGTCAGGTCTATCCGCAGGTTAGACATATTGATGACTGTAGACCATTTGAGCTGAGATCACGGAGGCTCAGGTCATTATCCTGACTGCTGTGGCTGCGACTCCAGATGGAGGTGGAGGCATGGCTGTAGGCTGCACTGTGATCCAAGACTTCTAAACATGTAATCCATTCTCCTCTGAGGGTCCCTAACCACATGAAGTCTCTTGTGCAGCTCTACTGATCTCTACCTCGTGGCCTCAGTACACCTTCTAACATGATCCACCCAGTTTCACCAGTACGTCTGTGCATCTATACATGAGATCCATACATGTCAACATCTTCTGCTTTTTCTGGCAATAAACATGTGATCAAGTTTTTCTAAATTATTGATCCAGCTTGGCTTCCTGTTGTTTGTGATGTCTGTGTTGTGTCTGTAACTCGAGTCAGTGCATTGATTTTTTTATTTTGTTTTATTTTCTCAGATCGAGAAAAATAGATATAATCAAATTAACTTCAGTTGGGCTACGTAACATGAGAGATTTATGAGGTAAAGAATAGTTTTGAGAAGAAGAATCTCAGTTGTAAACAATACTTACAGCAAACATTGCAAACAATTCCGGAGGACACTTACTGTGGCTGGTTTGGTGATACTCTCCTTTTATTTATTTACTTGTCGTCACTGGACTACTTCAATATTGAGCCCTCACATCAGTATAGCAAGAATATTTTGTTTATCCCAGTATTTCCTTCTGTAGCAGAGCAGAAAGGTGGAAATTAAATTACTATGCATATAGTCACAGTAAAAAAAGTACACCCTCTTCAAAATCTGTGGTTTTATGTATCACAATATCATAAGAATAATCTGGTTCTTTGTATGACATATTGCACTGTTCAGATTACTTTATTTGTACCTGTAGGTGATTTAACAATTATTTAACAAAAATTAAGCCGAAAAGCAGAAGCGGCGTGTGGAAAACTAAGTACACCCTTACTGCTTCTGCAGGGATTAAGAGGATAAGCCAGGTGCTGCTAATCAATTGCACTTGATTAATTAATCATCAATAAGTGTGGCCATTCTACAGAGAGGAAGATTATTCACAAATGAAAAACAGAGAAGAAAGTTGCCAACCTTCCCAGGAGCAGATATCCCAGCAAATTCGCCCCAAGGTCAGACTGTGCAATGCTCAGAGTAATCGCAAATAACATCTCAGACTCTACAGGCCTCAAAAATGTTTAAATGTTAAATTTATTGACAGTACACTTAGAAAAAAAAAACAAGTACGGCTTGTTTGGAAGGGTTACTAGGAGAAACAAGAAAGTCTCTTCTCTCTAAAAAGAACACGTCAGCATGGCTTAGGTTTGCAAAGGTGCACCTGAACAAACTAAAAAACATCTATAACCATGTTCTTTGGACAGATGAGGCTAAAGTGGATGTTACTGCCACTAAAGTTGGTCCTACGAGCTCCTGAATGATGGGGTGTACTTGGTTTTTAACACTGATTCTGTATTTTGCCTTTGTTTTTGTTAAATAAATAACAAGCTATGTTGTTCGATCTGTTTATCTCAGATTGCAGTCACCTAATTTTAAGACCTAGTGAGTCAGAGAGTTTGTTATATTATTATATCCTGATATAATAAACCTTAGTAACTTTTAATAGCTGAGGTAAATGAGCACAGTAAACATTTTGGAGAGAAAAAATTATTCTATACACTTTTATAATAATTTCTGATAACCCAGCAGGTCACATGTCAGGAAACAGTGTTTCATTCCAGCTCATCAGTGGTCATTATTGGTAACCTGGGTGAGAAATTCAATATGTCTACCTTAACACAAACTGTTAGAGCACTGGGTGGGTTAACCTAACTGACCCATGGGAGGATACAAGGATGCTGTTAGGATTATTGGGTAAACTTTCTTCTGTTTACTATAAGTTATCGCATCTTCTGTTTTTTTAAGTTGTTTTATATATTATACTGTTGTTTCATTTTAATGCAGACATGTGGTGATATTCCTTAAAGAAGGAAGTTGCAATATTACCTACAGGCTGTTTAAGCCTGCAGAACCACATAAACATGTATAACACGTACTCACACGTATACACATTCCACGGTATACTTACTACTATATATGGTAAGGAAAGAGCCAAGAATGCTGTTTATTACATGTTGTAAACTGAGTTTTGTGTAATCCACGTGATTTTATTGTGAAAGTCTGGAATAAAACCGCTGCAAGGAAGCTGACGCGCAGGAGACCATTTCCTCTTTGTTCAGTCAAAGCTTGATGCGGGAGCTGAGCTCAGAGGACGAGGTTTTCCTCTTTGCTGCAAGTAAATCGAGTTGGTGTGTGTTTGTTCCTTGTTGTTTTAAGAATGATTTGAACCGATCAATGCAATCATGTCAGATACTACTGCATATAAAAGTTTGCTTATTTCTCTGTGTATTTAGCAGAAGCTTTATTATTAGAATGCTAAATTGATGGCTTGGCACATTTAATCAGCACAATAAAAATGTGAGGTTTACCTCACAGATTAAGCAATATTTCTTTTAGTAGAGTTCTAGCACTCATCCTTTCACTGTATTTTTCTCCCTGCTTTTATTCTGTGCTGAAGTCCCGAACCTAAATTAGTTTTAGAGGTTTATATATTAACTACAGCAAAATGTAGGTGGGAAGGAACTTTATCACTGTGTTACAGCAACAGCATAAAGAATAAAAATATATATATTTTATAAAATACATTATATTCATATATTCACTTGTATTTATGTATTATATAATTTATAATTTTATAAAAATATTATAATAAAAATAAAAAACAGTATAATCCACAATAAAAACAACATTGTTAAAAGTACCACAGGTCCATACTGAAGGCCTTCTGGTGTAACATAGTGCAAAATTTTATATACAACTGTGATAAAATAAAACAATAAAAAATGAAGAGAAAGAGAAATAAAAAAATAAATAAAATTAGACCAAGACTGTGCAAAAGAAAATTCTAGCAAATGTAGCAGTGCAATAACATGTACACTATAAATCTACAAAACAGCAGCAAAAAGGTTTAATACAGAAAAGTCTGTGGAATCGTTGACAGGTGTGTTCACCTGTAACAGAAAGGAGAGCTACTGCATGGAAGGATTAGCTAAAGCCGGGGTTGAATAAGTCTTAAACAAAGTCCTCAATATATATATATATATATATATATATATATATATATATATATATATATATATATATATATATATATTTTTTTTTTTTTTTTTTTAATGAATTACCATCAGTGCTTTGTTGATACTGCCATATTAAATTTTTGGCTATCATGCCTTCATGACTCTGTGTGTACACTAAATGAACTTTTGCTGGGCAACCAAGGAAATGGTCTGTTTCACTGCAAGCTTGTCTTGGCACAGTCGTGTATTAAATCTAAGCTGTTATCTAACATTTTTTGATAGTCTTTAACATTTACCGATAGTCACAGCAGCCCTGTCTTCTGCAAAAAAATGTTCAGTGTAAACAAGTACAGGAAATGGTGATTATGATGATGTTCAGTCATAGTTTTTGGGAATCTCATTTTTGGCACTCAGCTAGTTTGACAGAGTTATTCCCTCTGCAAATCATGAGAGCGTTGACACACTGGCCCCCTGATAATAATGCTTGTGTAAATAATAATACTTGTGTGAATAGTCAAAATAATGCAGTTTATAAAACTTCACCAAATCTCTCAGTAAGGAACAAATAATTAAACTGTCATCACCATCATTTCCTCAAATGTTATTAAAACAACTATAACAATGATACCTTTAAATAGTCCAATCCTGTATCCCTAAATTGCTGATATTCTTTTTTTTTTTTACATTTCTTTTTAAAATATTGTATTTTATAACACATAAGGGCAAATATTTAACCTGTTTGTACTTGTTCATAAACAGTCTTTATCAACCACAACTTCTAAAGGGGAAATCCTGCCAACTAAATGAACACACGGTAGCATTATAAAGGCATGGCCCCTGCACTTAATTGCCCATATCTCTGGATACTTGGTAGCCCTGCCCAGGCACTGCCCATTTCCATTAAGACAGTGTGAAGGACTGGCTGAGTAAAACTCTTTCTACACTGAAACTAATTACAAGGAAAGTAGACCGGAAGCAGCTGTGTGGAGAATGCGCACACAGAAATAGGTGTTATGGTTTACGATAAATCTGCAAAAGTGCATTTTTTTAGCTATATATAAATATAAATATGTTTATGATTTCCTGCTTTATGTTTTGTTTAATAATGGCACACATTAATCATAAGTTGTTAAAAATATGAGCAGGGTGCTGTAGGGTGCATCAGTATATTTTATGGATGGACTGGTACTTATATGGTGCTTTTTTTTTTTTTTACATCCGTTAAGCACTCAAAGCACTTTCTTAGTACAAGCCTCATTCACACACATTTTAATGCACATGCTTTTTTCTATGCCTACGCACTTTTACCAACATTTTTTTTACATTCACTTTTCTAATATTCACACACTTATACTCTGATGGATGCATCGGGGGAAACTCGGAATTCAGTATCTTGCCAAACTTTACTTACAGAGCATGCACAATAGAAGAAGACTGACCTCTCACTTGGCCTCCTATAGAGGTGTTGTATTTGATCTATCCTGTTAGCTTAGTGCCATCTTTGATTTAGCCTCAACATGCTTATCAGTGTCATTTTTCAGCTACATCTAGAATAAGCTAAGATCTATTTTCAAAAACCAAGCTAAAAGGAGAGTGAATATTGCAGCTAAATGAATTTGCTGGACCACTGACATGATTCCAAACTGAAGCTAATGTTGCTGCTAGTCCTGTAGTTGTTACCATGTTTGCGTTGACAGCTTTATGGGCCTACAATCAGTGTTATGGTTCTTACTGCTAAAACAATCTCATGTTGTTTTGATTGTAGATCACACATATTAAAAATAATTATAAATATTAATACAGTTTGAGATGTGCTGTGCAAACAATGAGGCATTATTCACATTTATTGCCACAACTTGGTAACGCTGAAGTTTGTATTTGTGCGTTTAACCACTCGAGGAGAATCCGTGAAGTATTTTAAGTTATTTATTAATAACTAATCAACTCACCAGAGAAGCAATTAAACCCTTCACAATATTCCATATTGGAATGTAATTCCACTAATGCATGTAAATAAATATTTATGTCTTGCACATTCGGCTCATGTTAAAATTACCTTTTCGGTGCTGGATGTCAGTTTAAAAAACAGCTTCCTGGTTTTAATTGTCCTCACAGGTGGGCCTCTAAGTATCCTTTGACCCTCAGGGCTGAATAAGGGCCCCATTATGGAAGTCAAAGGTCAGTTTAATGCTTGAGGCTAATTGATTTGGGTAGTGCTTAGATATGCATATCCAACGCATCACAGCAATCATGATTATCCGTGTATTTTAAAACGTGAGGTCAACAAAGATTTTATAATTTCTTTACTGATTTTGTGGTAATAGGTTTTAGCCTCATGCCTCATAGACTGCTAAAACAGTAATTTTCTCCACTCAGTAGATAAAGCAAAGGCAAAAAGAATAAATAAATAAATAGATTATCCAAGGCAATCTAAGGCTTTTACTTAGTTTCAGAATACAGGACGAACCTAATTTACATGTTCGGTACAAACACCACGAATAGACATTCACAGCACATCAGGAATGATATCTCAGCTTTTCTTCAGAGATGTAATCACTGCCAGATGGTGTCGGTCTTTCTCCCCCCCCCACCCCCTAACCTTTGACTCCCCCTCGCTCTCTGTCTTACACATGCACCCGAGGGAGAATGACAAGGCTCAGGGAGTTGCCGAAGGAGTAAAGCTCAGAAGGAGGTCATAAGGTATGACGTGCCAGATGAGGCCAGGAAATCCCTGTGGTCTCTTAATCAACAGAAAGGATAAACAAAATATAACCACAAATGGTAATGAATCGATGCAGGAAGGTCTTATGAGATAACTGCAGTCTGCATCGCTGCAGCTGTTTGGCAGCATGATGACGGGAGTCGTCAAAAAACATTTGGAAACACCGTGAAACACGGTACAGACAGTGTATTCACTTCTGCTTTCTGATTCCATGAACAACATGGAGGAAAAGTCATTTTTATACCTTTCTTTTTAGCTAAAAGAAAAAGATCAAAGCTAACCATATTTAAGCGTGTTCTCTGATTTTTCCGTCCTGTCTGTGACGCTCAAGCCCATTAGCTCCTGCTGAAGAAATCTTTAAAACAGACGTGTGGTGGAACAACATCATTTCCTGTAGTAGATGATGCATTTGTTTTGGACTGTTTTCACCTGTGAATGTGCTGCGCTGTTGAGTACTTACAGCAGCAGGACAGCGTATGTATGTTTATCATCCATATGTTTTTTTGTTTTTGTTTTTTTTTTGTAATGAAAGAACATAACCCAAAACACTGAGGTTATTGTGTTTGATGTGGAGACCATGAAGCTCTTTGGCACACATAATTAAGGCACATCACACAGAATATTATTAGCTTTTCCTTTTAAATATATTGTAACTGCTGTTATGTGAGGGATTAAAAAAACCAAGCTATCATTTCACTGGGCTTCACTGCCACACAAACATAAAGCATATGTATGTATGGTACTACTGTAACAGGTGCGACACCAAGCATGTGCTAAAAACAGACTTTGCCTGAATAACCTTCATTGTTATTAAGCTCCTTATAACATCAAAACACAAGTTTGATTACCCTTGAGAATGAAGGACCTATTCATGGCAAGAACTTTGTTGACCAGTGCAGCCTTTATATGGTATCTGTTAACAGAGATGTTTGTCATGTTTGCCAACACTGTAAATCCCAATATTTCCATGAAGTCATTTTTGTATAACACAAAGGCTAACAACTGTCAAAACTGTCAGAAAAGCTGTTCACTTGAATTCAAAGGTGAATTTCATTAGAGTCTGATAGAATTCTCTTGTTTTTTGAGTTCATTGTAGGAACCACAGCAACTCAGAGTTGGGGTCATGGAGTGCTGAGGCTCATAGTGCGTAAAGTGTCCAACGCTCTGCTGACTCAATAACTGCAGAGCTCCAAACCTCCCCTGGCATTAGTATCAGCACAAAAACTGTGCACCAGGAGCTTCCAAAATAGTCTAAGGTTTAGAGAGATCAACAGACTTTTATTATTTAGGGTTTTCTCACTTTATTAGACATAATATACTAGGGATTTCACCAGAACTAATACTTATGATACCATTCAATCCCAAAACTCTGAAACCATTACCTTTTTTTCTTTTAGTACCTTAGGCAGAGTACCAAGGCTTTATTCTGAGTGTTTCTGTAAGTGTTATAGGCTAACCTTACTTTCTGAAGAAAAGGAGGATGCCCACAAATGCAACCACACAGGGCACAGAAAAAAATGCTGTGTAGCATTTGAAGTGGAATGGCAGAGGTGGTTTTAAAAGGCGGTTTTAAAGCTTTCTAGCCTGGAAAGTTGGAGTGTTTGTGACTCGTTAAATACGCCATGCACATAGCACTGACCAGGCATTGCATTGTACTGCTAGTGATAAGGAGTGAAACAATTTTCCATGTTTTTCCAACTTCTACTACCACTCAAACACAGTCAACTCAAGAGTGATGTAACTCCCAGCTCTGACATCCATCTTCTGAGGTAAATGGCACACAGCATTGAGTCAGATATGGAGTTACTTTGCACTGCTACATACACAATAACAGCTGTGAAATATCAACCATGTTACATAGGTTCAAATGTTTGGAATGCATACTGCTGTATAAATACTTAAAACTAACCTAATGTAACTAAAGTTATACCTTGTAGTAGCATTAGTAGGTTACTCGATGGTCTGCCACCAGCAAGTCAATGATTTAAAATTACTTTTACTAAAGCAGTTTATGTTTAACTAATGGGATAATCATTTGGGTTTCAAGTTATCAGGTAATTCTTTTGGTGCTGGTACTGACAACTAAATTTATTTTTATGAAGGCTGTAGTGCCATAATAGATATCTAAAGAGTAAAATATCATATTGCATAACATCAAATATATATGTTACAGTGTTTTAAACTTTAAATTACAACACATGGTGCACTGTTTACAGAATCCTGCACTCTAGACAAAATACAACAATGCAATCCAGCACGACGCCACCTTTAACTAATAATAAAAAATGCAAAAATAATATTATTTCCAACAAAGGCAATGAAACTGAAATCATTTTTGGAGTGAGTCCCCAATAACTACTTTGTCTATTATGTTAAACTGGTGTTTATAGTAGTTTGCACGAAAACATAACCTTTAACACACAAATCCCCTCTTATTACATTTACAAATGTTAAGCATTCACAAAAAGAAAAAAAAAAGCATCCCCTTCAGTAGTTTCATAAGGCAGCATAACAAAGGAATACAAATGGGCCCAGTGCCCTACATCAAAGCAGAACGCAACACTGCTAGCAATCAAGGGAAATAAGTGGAGGGATTAAGTGTTCTGAAGAGAGAAGGAGTGCAAGGCACGAGGTTTGTCCAATTGAAATAGCAACTGGATATATAATGGGCAGTTGGGAACTGATTGGGAGGAACACATAAATAGGTCTGGCAGACAGGAGGGTAGCTCTTGACAGACTGTCATCGCTTATATATGTAAACTTGCTAGTCCGTGCTTATGAGAGAAGTAAACCATTTCAGGCTCACCCACCTGTAGCTAACTGCACAGCCATTTCATCAAACATTCGTACTTAATTTCTACAACACTTTCTCTCTTTTTTGGGGGACCAGAATAGTTTCCTAAAAGAAGCTGAAACCATCATCTAATATCAGATCATTATCAGGTAACTGACCCGAGCAACATCTGGAAATTCAACAAGTAAATCCCATCAGTCTTTCTTAGCTGAGATTTGTTATCTTCCATTTGGCCACTTGATCTTTACAGCTGTGTTTACAAGTAGCGTGCCACGTTCAAATTGTCCTCAGATGTTTTTCAGATGTAATCTAACTGAAGTAAATGCAGAAAAGTGTTGATCGCAACTTCAGTGGCTGTTTATGCTGCATTTTGGTGACAGGACACAACATGGTCACAACAACTTCACACAAATTAAAGGTTTACACTGAATGTAGACAAGACATCGTTAATAATTAATAGAATGCCACATCAAAAAATGTCTAATAGATGATTTTTTTGCTGGTCAGACCATCATGGAGTCATATTTATCCATAGAGATTTTGGGCAAGCACTCATTGGCTTTCTGATAGGGGAAAGCAAAGATGGGCAGAGACTGACTTTATCAGTGTTTTGAGGGTCTGTCCAACAAGAGCCAGATTATAAACAGGAATGTGTCTGGGCTGCCCTGTCAGAGACTCCACTATCAGTTACCATGTTATATGAGAGCTCTATGTTTAGACACTAGCACTGGATATGTATGGTATGATGATAGTTTCAAAAATTCATAGCAATTGAAAGGCCTTGTCCAAAATACCAGCCTAAATCTTTTCTTGGCATATCCAGGATGTATCCAGACTGAAAAGAAGTGCCTGCAGATTGGATCCAAGCTGCATTTGGAAGAAGTCATATTTTAGTCTGGATGCTCTAGCCACACAAAATCAGGGGATTACAAAGGGGATTTTGTGATGCTTGCGAAGCAACAGAGCACTTACATCAAATTCATAAAAAAAAAAAATTTTTAAAAACGCAAAATAATAAATGGCTGGCTACACCCAGGTTGCCAGCTCACAGAGGTAATGCCAGTAATCTGCTAACAGAGCACTACATAAGTAAAATGTATTTATAAAGCACTTTTCATGGATAAAATCACAAAGTGATTCACAATAAAACACAAGAAATAAAAGTATAACATATCACAACAATGTAAAGCATAATAAAATACAACACTAGACGTAGACACTGAGGACTCCACCATTACCACAGCCACCCATGCAGATAAGTTGGTGATGTCTAGACACTTACGCACACAAAAACACACACACACATGCACACACAGTCTGTCCTAGGGATCTGACTTGCCTACAGTCTGAACAAAAACTAATGCTAAGATGTGATGATTTGAATAACACTGAAACTCTTGAATCAATTGAAAACGGTATAAAGAAATGATTGGTGGTGCAGTGCTTCACATCAATTCTCACTGTGTCTGCATGGGTTCCTTCCTGTTACTTTGGCTCCCTCCCACAGTTTCCCAGTGACATACATTTTAGCTTAACTGGTTGTAGGGGTTAATGTGAGATGCATGCAGTTGCCTGTCTGTGTCTCCCCTGCGGTGGACTGGTGACCTGTGCAGGGCATATACTTCCCTTTAGCCCTATGAGAGCTAGGATAGGTTATAGTCCACCCTGCAACCGTAACTCGGATAAGTGGTTAAGAAAGTGGATGAATGGACATACACATACATGTAATCATTAAACTATTCCATTAGTGCGGTAAAATCTCTGCATGCAAAGAAAAAAAAAAAGACGTGCATGTCTGTGACCTTCATGCTCTGCATTTAAAATAAATATACAGCCTGAGTTGCCATCCAGAAGACATGATCTTCAGGAAAGGCCTTACTTATTTCAGCAAGACAATGACAAACTATATTCTGCATGAATTACAGCAATAACCCCATGTCAGGCCAGAATGGGAAAGCATTAGGCTTTCAAAACTGTAGTAGTTGTTGATGTCTAGATGGAATGCAGTTCTGAGACATGAACCAGCAAAGATTTGATATTCATAAGAGCAAAACATGCTGGCACCATATATTTCACACCAAGCTGTCTAACCTAATCCAATTTATTCCTTTCATTTCCTCTCATCTCTGAGTAAAGATGTGCAGAAATAATATGTACATTTCTAGAAACTGACTTTTAGTTTTAACCTATTTCTCTAATGAGATGAAAAAAGAAAAATACATATAATCTGAATTGCTGTCATGTTTTATGTTACTTACTGTCTTGAGGAAAGCGTGCAGTTCCAAAAGATAAGCAGCTCCAAGAATCTAAGATTTGTGTTTTTTGTCTGCAGATTTAGCATAGCCAAGTTGCACAAAAACAACATGCCACCACTAGCTCAAGGCCACAGTGAAAAAAAAGTTTCATGAACTTTAAAACAGACGAGTTCTCACGAACAGATTTTTTCCACAGGCTCTTTTCATCAGCCACCATCATCATCATCATCATCATCGGCGCTTTGACAAAGCTTCCCTCCTTCTAATTAAAATAGTCTGTTAATATTATATTGATACATTTCAGATGAAGTTAAGTGCTGGCACCAATCAGACAATAATGAAAATTCCTCCATCCAGATTCTAATTTTCTTTTTCACTTGCGCTGTAACTTTTTGTTTTGTGTGAGCCATATGGCCCAAATTAATAAAGCCAGACAGTATACTGAGCCCTCTTCACTCTGTCACTGCTTGTCACTGTAGGATTGGCCTCAAACTTATTCTCTCCCTCCCTCTCTTCTCCCTCTCGTCTTTCCCACTCTCTCTCTCTCGTCTCTCTCTCTCTCTCTCTCTCCCTCTCTCTCTGTTCTTTCTGTTTTCACGCAAGTGTCCCAGTTAAGAAATTGCTTACATCCCACTCAGTCTGGGGCTGGATTGAAATTTCCCATAGGGTATGTACCAATATGCAGAGAGCACACTTCGACAGATGCCATCAGAGAACAAGCATATGAATTACCAGGCAGCCTGCCATCTTTGAGTTCAGACAGAATGGCATTAATACCTGATTACGATCCAAACAACAACACAACAACAACATGAAAGCCAAAGCAACTGGGAGCAGGTAAAGGTTTCATCATTTATATATTAATGGATTTACTAACAAAGACTCTAACACTCCCCCCCTCGAAAAAAAAAAAGTTAAAATGTCATAGAAGCTGCCAACAATCAAGGGACTTTGGAGAAAAAAAAATAGGGGTAAGAAATTAGATGCCGTCAGCAAATCACGTTCCAATAAATTAAATATTCGCCACTGCTGACCATAACTAATTCAGAAGCCATGATATATTCATGACTACAATTAAAGAAAACACGATCCCTTTAATTTCAAATGGCTGTAAATATTGGCATTACCCAATTAAGTCACATTTGACCGTAGGAAAAGTACCTGCAAATGAACCATACACAATGAAATTAGATCTTATATGAAGAAGCATAAAAGTTTTATTCACAGGAAAATCACGAGGCCTGGCAGTGTTGGCATAACTGCTGTATATGTATTTGACACACAAGACTCCTAAAAATCTTTTTCTTCATCTTTAAAAAAAAAAATCACAGGGAAGATTACTGCTTTTTTGTTTGTTTTTTATTATCAGTCCTTGACTTGTATGAGCATAGCCATAAATATTATATATAATAGTGGCATGAAATAAAGGGATTTACAGCAAAAGAATCTGTGACATGCTTTTTTAATAAATAACCCTAACTGAACCCATAACTATAACAGATAAGAAGATAGCGATTAATCGCCATCATTCATCAATTACTTTGAATGACGTGTGGTAAAACAAAGCTTTTGTAGCAAAGGTGTAGGCGTGGAGCCTCGCATTAGAAATTAAAAGTTCTCGGGAGAAAACATATTTAAACAATGAGTAGATAATCACTCTGTGCCCTTTGACACCGAAGGTCCCAGGGCCACAGCCAATCAGTGAGTGCCTGTATGTGTTTGTGTGTACCATGTGTGCACATATGTATTCCTGCTCTTCACCTAGGTTTCTCTTTCTTTCGTCATATAGTGTGTGATCAATAATAAATATATGATTTCCACAGCATCTTGCTCATAAATCAACTCTCTGCTGCTTCTCACCAATTATATGTATATGCGTTACTCTAACATAGCTACAGCTTGAATTTACAATAAGTGAAATACCTTGAAATAAAGTAAAATTTTAATTTCATTTCTATGCTAAAGAAAACTTTGTAAAGTCCACAAATTCTCAAAATTATCCTAAAACACAACTTATAGTCAACACACATATGTGCTGTATTTATTCATATGTCTGCCCATTTAATCTATTGAGACGAGAACTGTTCATTTTAGCAAACATGTGGTAGGAAAGGCATGTGATTGTGAACTGAGTGGTTTCCTCTTCGAGCCGTTGCTGAGTCAGCTTTTTGGCATTGCAAAAGAGAGACTGCGGTGACTTCGATAGCCCTCTTCCTGCTCTCAGCTCACATCATAAACCATTTTGAAATCCATAATGGACGCTGATGCACTCTTCTCGCCTGACATTGAAATGGCTTCTTCTTCCATCAGCGAGGCATCTAGTTATCTCAGACAACATCTCTGTTTGGGAATTTGTTTCTTTTGCTTTGTTTTCCCCACGAAGGTGAAACCAATTTCCAGTTGATTTAATATTTGTTCATTTAGACGTCTGGTGATGGAAGAGAATGCTTGTTTACCACGTTTTCCCTTACTTATCATTTATTCAACAGATATTATCCATTTTTCAAACCTAAAATAAATCTAGCACAAGTTAAGAACATGTGATGTGGTTCGGCCACCCACGCGGATCGTTGTCTGTTAATGTAAAGCCTGGCTGATGGTTGGCTCTCACTTCCCGTCTCTGTTTCCCACTCTCAGATGAAACAAACAGAACATCACAACATGGACACTGACTTCCTCTTGCCTTCCTCCTTCCAGTCTAATCTCTGCTCCCTTTTGTGTGAGGAAACAGTTGTATGTAATGTATACAAGACATAATGCGAGTCAGAGGGGATTGAAAATGGAGGTGGGAGGGATTTAAGGAAAGGGGCAGATTGCAGGGGCGTTGGATTCCCAGATGCCCCTGCCCCTGCCCCTGTGTGTGTGTGTGTGTGTGTGTGTGTGTGTGTGTGTGTGTGTGTCTATGTCTTTGTGTGTGCATGCATGTGTGTGGGTGTGGGTGCTGGTGCGCCTTGGAGATGGCTGTCAGCAGGCGGTGCCTCTGAGAGAGAGGAGAGAGGAGGGTGATGTTTCCAAAGGGGGCCCAGTCTGTTACCAAAGGGAGGTGGAGATTTACTATCCCACCCAGTCAAAGTGTCTCACTGGTGCGCTGACACACACACACACATACACATGTAGAGATACACACAACCTCAGACTCACACAACTGAGCGCACACACACACTCAGACGTGCTGCAAACTCTCCACAGGAAACTCTGATCCATAATGCGAAGGCACCTCAGAGCAGACGGGTGCATTGCTCAAACCAAGTGGGATACGGTGCGGCTTTGATAGTGCGTTAATTACTCATGTGATGTGATACAGATGTCTGGGGGCTTCAGCTGAAAGTTTGCCTGACGCTTTCCAAGGGGGCCAGGCAGACATTTTAGAAGCGGTAGGTGAAAACCAAATGTATTTATTATTTATGGATAGATCAGTTTGCGTGCTGTCACAGATCCCAGCAGTGTCATGCTGATGCTAAACTGTGATGCTACTTGAAGGGCTGGCTGCTAAATAGTTCTTTGTGTACTTGGTGACAGCTGGGACTTTGAACAGGAAGAACTCTGGGCTATAAGAGTTGCCTGTACTGTGACATGATGAAAAGGGCTTCACCATGGATGTGATAGTTTGAAACTTTCTCTCTTACTCTGATTTTGTCCAGAAAGTTTGTTGTCGCCCCCCCCCCCCGTTAATAAAAAGAGGTATTCAAGGTTTAAATACTCCTACTACTTAGTTTTGTGGTTTGGGGTCTTCATCTGTTTTCTATTTTAACCTGGACTCTTGCATTTCTCAGCTAACTGGAAATCAATCCTGCGAGTCTATAAAAAGCTTCGAACCACAAGTCTAAACCTTTTGAAATTAGAAACAGAGGGAGCGGGCAGGACTTGGGAAATCAAACTCACACAGAGGGCTTGTTGTCAAAACAGCACAAGTTGACATAAAACCTCAGCGTGCAGCTGCAACATTATCAATACAGAGACCAAGCGCTCGTTCTTCCTGACTGAGAGCAAAACAGATACCCGGTGCTTTCTGCTGATGCCTCATCCTCACTGTAACTACTCCTGGCATCATCCATCTGTGCCCCCTTGGCAAAACCTTTTTGAAGTCATAAAGATGTTCCTGAACTTCCTCATAGCTTTTGAAAGGGACACTAATGCCGTCAAACTTTCCTCATCTCTGACTTAAAATATTACACTTTGTTTGAATATCTGCCGTCTCTTCAGATTTGCTGCAAGTATTCTGAAAAATAACCACATGTTTCTTGTTTTCTTGTTATGTCTTCCTACCAGTGATACATCGGGACGGGCTTTCAGTCAGTGATATCAAAGTGCTCAACGCCATCCCATAATGGGCACTCCAGTTGGACATATGCTTTTGCTAATGGCCTGTATGGCAGCCAGAGGAATCTGCCAGATAAACAGAGCTGAAGCAGAGCAGGACCCTCTCCCCAGCTTTCTCATCCACTCCACCCTCCAGTCCGGTCTCTACAGCACTGTCAGTCCAAGTGTGGGGCCCGGCGTCCACCAGTGGGCCCCAGGAGCTGATGCACAAGCAGTGGTGTCTGGTTCTGGCAATGTAACTGCCATAAAGAACCCACCTAAGTGCAGTGTAGCTACCTTTATTAACATGCATTTTAAGTACATCAACACCATCATTTCCATTATAGTCTTTGTGGTCGGGATAGTGGGCAATGCCACCCTGCTGAGGATTATTTACCAGCACAAATGCATGAGGAACGGACCCAACGCCCTCATTGCCAGCCTGGCCCTGGGCGACCTTATCTACATTGTCATTGATATACCCATCACTGTATACAAGGTACAGTTTTTCCTCCCCTTGTGGATGCTTATTTAAAGTCTTATTTTCATGTCAAGGCTGCTGAGTGACATGTCTTGCTGCGGATATGATGAAATGCAGGAACAATGAAAGTGATACGTACAGATAAAGTAGAGTATTACAGACGGGTTGGGGGGGGGGGTGCAAATAGACGGAAAAGCTTAATCAGTCAGGTGCTGTTATCTTCTTCTTGTGTTGATGAGACAAGCACGGTTTGGCTGACTTAACTAAACATAAGAATCAGGCTGTAGTCACACACGCCTCTAGCCTTGTACTGACCTGAGACATTAGTCACTAACCTTTATCTGGAAGATTTTTGTTTTGTTTTTTTAATCTCACTGCTCCACAAGCGATAAATTACTTTTGGACTTCTTAACTCTGCCCCATAAATATTTCATAATCCAAATAAAAGTGAGGTTAAATAGCTGCATGAAAGCTTCTCAGTTGGTCATAATTAAAGGAATTGACTTGTTTTATTCTTGTTTTATTCTTGTTGTTCATGAGCATTATTTTTTACCAAGATAAGCAACTGTTTAACACATTAAGCAGTCGATAATCATTAGACGACAGTTTAACACATTAAACTGTCGTCTAATGATTATCAGCGTCTTTAAAAGACTCGTAAATTGTCACAAGAGCACAACTGCAGCTTGGTTCAGTTTTGTTTGACTCTATGCTCTTGTTTACGCTGGGACCACTTTAGAATGTGAATGACGATGTTAAATCATTACAGGGCCCCTGCCTTCGCTTGATTTATTTCAGTAAACACTGCCATGGTTTTTGCAATAATAAAGAATGATGGCAAAATGAAGTGATCAGTCAACCTGATCCTTTGAGCTCATCATAAGACGTGGCTTTACAAGAAAAAAAATGGAGAAAAAAAAACACCTGGTTAAAATTATCTTGGGACTTTGAGGGCTGAGTGACTTTGTAGTCTGAGCAACACATGTGCAAAGAGGAAACAACAATCCTTCTGCATGGGGGAGCAGTTTATGCATAAACAAAGAAAGAGCCACATCTACAATGTTGAAACCTCCTGTTCTCTTCCTTGGGGCAAAGGCATTGTTTCCAAAAACACTGTCCTTTGTTTTGTTCTGTAAAACTTTTGTGCCGCTCTAAAACACTTTCATCCCCCAGTACTTACATGACCTCGACTCTTTTTACCGAAGGAAGAACTACCAGGAGAGATTATGGAAGTGACGCTTAGACACCGGTGAGAGAAGTTTAGTTCTCATACTGAGATTTCTTTAGTTTATGAGTGGATGATCTCCACGTGGGCCACAGTGACATTAAGATGACGCTGAAAGATCTCTGATGAGCCTCAAAATAAAATCCACAGGGAAGGTCGAAACTATGCAAAAGGATCTGTTTAGTAGCAAAAGCTACAGCAACAGCAGGCTTGTAAAACACATGTAATGACAAAGAAAATAATTTACTTTTTAATGATGCATTGAGAAAGCCAAAGAGGGCGTTACTGACAAGTTTTATTAATGTGTGTGAAGAAAACACATATAATGTGATTTGAAGATGTAGTGAATGTTTTTGTGAAAAATGTGCATTTTTTCCCTTTTTCCAGCTCCTGGCTTCACGCTTCCCGTTCGATGACAATGTTTTCGGCCTGTGCCTGTGTAAGCTTTTTCCCTTCCTGCAGAAAGCCTCTGTGGGCATCACAGTGCTCAACCTATGCGCCCTCAGCGTGGACAGGTCAGTGCTGCCACGCGTCACGCTGAGGATGGGGGGGGATCTGCTAAAGATCTAAAAATTGAAAAAGCTTGCTCTGTACACCGCAAATATTTTACTGGCATCTGTGCATGTATTTGATTAAAGGTGAATTTCTGTTTTATTAACTAGTAAGCCAGTTTAGGTTTTTACCATCATACTAAAAGAAGCAGCTTCCCACAGAGGTTACATTCTTTTACCCAGCCAGGATCGTGATCACACAGACAAATGATGAGCCACATGTGGTTTTTCTGAAATGGAAAAAGGAGATACTTAAAGAGGAAGCCAAACAACTGGAGAGAAAATTATACAAATTCAATTTGGCCGACCGACCTCGCCAATTAATCCATATTGTACTCGGCACGAGAGGACATTGCTTTAGATTAGTTTGTCGCAAATATTTTTTTTCCAGCATAAACAGGAAATGCTGGAATTAATTTCAACAAAACATATGAGCATTTCAATTGGATCTCAGGGTAATGGTAGGAATAGTAAGATCATTGCTTCCAGAACACTCACTGCATCAGTACCAGTTGTGCGTAATCACTAAACAGTCATCCCTTTGCGTTTCTTTTTACTGCTTCACTGCAATTTCTGGGCTTTTTTTTTTTTATTTAAAACAGATACTCATCGCTTCTTTCATGGAATTATTTGGAGTTGTGCATTGAATACAAACTGTACACTTTCTTTCTGGTGTTAACATTAGCCTGCATTATGTTGATTGCACACATATTGACAAGTTCTTTTTTTAATAGCACCTTAGTAGAATTTCCTTAATGAATAATTGATGCCCATGAAGCTCTGAAGCTCACGGTCATCTCATTTTGTGCACTAGACTCAACTTTATAGATAAGAGGCTCACCTCTGAGGTTCAGCTATAGGAAGATAATATTAATGACCTCTGTTATGAGAAATGGCAGACTGCAGTGCTGTACAGTTGCGTTCAAGTGCAGATGCTCGCCATTTGTTTCCAGGAAATGTGTAGCATATCTTTGTCTGTGTGTATTATGAAAGTACTTGAGTCCCTTTTGTATCTTTTCAATGTTGGAGGAAGAGAAAAAGGTGGATACATTACCACTTAGTAAAATATAAATGCCACCATGTTGTTCAACAGAGAAATTCAAATGTGTCATGAAAAATATATTGTTTTTGCTATAAAATCTTGATGCCCGATTTTACTAAAACATTTCGACAAGTGGTTTCCATTAATGAAACAAACAAGCAAACAAGTATTCAGTGCATGGGAAACACAAGCCAACACACAGACCTCTCTGCCAACATGGGCCAGTTTGTTTGGAGGCTTCACAAAAATATAAATATTAGATATTTAAAATAAACAATTGATCATCTCTCCTCATGAATTCTTAACATTTTGATAGTGTTTGCTGACTGAGCAGTTTGTTGTGCTTGGTGTGCTGCCATGCATAAGGAAAATGTTGTTAGCTTTGTCAGTCAGGAGAGATGAAGGTGGTGGCTTTACTGATTTCTATGACATTTCTATGAAACGGAGCTGAACTCTTGCAGACCTGCTTTCAGTATCAAACTGACATTTTTTATTCATGTCACAATATTTGGATCCTAGGGTAAGGATAACATATCATCAATGCAGTAACTTAATATCAGCCAGTCATATTCCTTTAATATAATCAGTTCGTCATGTGCAACAGTTACGTGACGCCTGCACAAAGCCTCATGCCAGATGATAACTTTGTATTCTGCTGTGTCACAGATACCGGGCTGTGGCCTCGTGGAGCAGAGTGCAGGGAGTGGGCATCCCTATAATAACCGTCATTGAGATTGTGTCTATCTGGGTGCTTTCACTCATCCTGGCAGTGCCGGAGGCCGTTGGTTTCGACATGATCACCTTTACCTATGGCAACAACACCATACGCACTTGCATGCTTAATCCCCGGGGTGCCTTCATGGAGGTGAGCTGTTATTGTTTTCCTGCACTAAAGCCAGGATGTGCAAAAGAATTGTTGAATTTTGTAGAGACAAAATCATCATCCTGGACTACTGACATGGCACGCCCACATGCACTCAAAGTGAAAGTGCAAGATCGGCATCGTATTTCCATCAGTGTGAAAGCAAGTGTTGTTAGTCTGAAGTTGGTGATTGTTTTTAATGGACAGTTGGCACACTGGTGTGATGTTTTTATTATATTTGGTCATATGTTTGTAAAGCATCGACTCCCCAGTTAAAACAATCACCTACAACATGTGCCATAAATAACTGAAAACAACAGAAAATTTAAAAAGCGTTATTAGATCTTGAGAAAACTAGAATACAGCCAAGAATCCGCTCCAGTCAATATTGTAAGGGGAGTATCACTTAAAGAAATAAGCCTAGCCTTCTTAGTCTTTCCTAGTGATTATGGCCTTTCACAATTTTGGACTACATAATTGATTGCAGGCCAAGTACAATTACACAGACCTGGGGCCTCAAGCTGAGGCCACATGTGCATACCCTTGAGGTAATCTCTCCCAGATATCAATACAGTGCTGAAGTCTAAGAAACACCATTGTTTAGTAGCAAAGAAATAACACATTTTTGAAAGACACCAGTCTTCGTTTTGTCCGTAAAAGATAAGATACCAAACCCTGGAGTGGTTCTGCAAACAAAGACTCATAGAAATTGTGTAATAAGATTTGGTGTGGTTTGTATGGTTTTGAAACAGTGGTGCTTTAAAGAGCATATTTAACATATTTTTTAAGTGCCACAGAAAACCAGAGGCCCTAATTATAAACAGTTTAATTAGAATAGTTTGATTTCAGCCTTGCTACACCGTGTACAGAGCAGGATTCGCATGGAATTCATTAACACTGGAGTACAGGGGTAGCATGGTAGAGGTCTGAGATTCGGAACAGTTTCAGTTACAAATAGCACCAAACTGAATGATTTTCAGCTTACTTCCAAGGCCCAATAACACATATAGTACCAGTCAAAAGTTTGGACACACTCACCCATTTATTTGAGTGGGTACGTGTGTCCAAACCTTTGACTGGTACTGTTTGACTTCTTATGTAGGCATTTAAGGTCCATATGAATAGCATATGGTGGTATTTAAAGATGGTGGAGTTAAAGTCATGTGAAAAGAAAGTTTTCATGGGACTGCATAGAGGCCCGTAAAAACTTCCCCATCCTGGCAGATTCTATTTCCATATCATATTAAGAGGCTAGCTAGCAGCTAGCTGCATCCATTCAAATCCACTTGTTGAATTGTTCATCAGCAAGTGTGAGCACCTCTATAAAAGTAGAGGATTTGGCAATTTGCTGTCACATGTGTGTGAACACAATGTTAATTAGGGAAGTTATGAGCAATGATTTTAAAGAAGCAACTGTTGTTGCCCATCAATCTGGAAAGGGCATTTGCAACCAATCAGAAGTCCATCATTATACAGTGAGAAAGACTATTTAAAGTGAAAAACATGCCAGTGTTCCCAGGAATACACATCCCAGTAAATCCAACCCCAGGTCAGGCTGTGCAATGCTTGGAGAAAAAGAAAAAGGCAAGAGTTACAACTCAGACTCTACAGGCCTCAGTTAACATGTTAAATGTTAAACTTCATGACAGTACAATTAGAAAAAGACTGAACAAGTATGACATGTTTGGAAGGGTTGCCAGGAGAAAGTCTCTTCTGCAAAGCTGCATCTAAACAAATCACATCATATCAGCAAAAACACCTCATACCAGCTGTCAAGCACAGTGGTGAAGGGGTGGTGATTTAGACTTATTTTGCAGCCACAGGACTTGGACACCTGACTCAACTCAGCATACTAAAGTATTCTAGAGTCAAATGTGAGACAATCTGTCTGACAGCTAAAGCACGGCTGACGCTGGGTCATGCAATAAGACAATGAACCCAAGCACAGCAGCAAATCTATAACAGAATGGCAGAAAAAGAAAAGAGATGCTATGGTGGGACCTTAAGAGAGCGGTGTATCAACAATGTCCTCAAGCCTCAATGAAGTGAAGCAATGTTGCACAGAAGAGTAGGCCAAAATTCCTCCACAATGATGTGAGAGACTGATAAAGTCATACATAAAATGATTACTTCAAGTTATTGCTGTAAACATTATTTCAACTACCTCTTGAATCATTGGGTGTATTTACTGCACTGAGTCCTGTGAAAAGATTCAAACAGCAGGTTAGTCGAGTAGAACAGCCTGCAGGACTGTTTGGAGTCCTGTGAAAACCTTTTCACATGACTTCAAGAATAAGCTTTCAGGGCACCTCTAAGGATGTATGTATGCGGGAAATGTGGGGAGCTCAGTGGTTTGGACTCACAGCAGTTCAAAACCTTCAACTCCTCAGTTTCAGACTCTCAGGTCAGACAGCAAATGATGAATTTAATACAATTTTACTTAACTCCATCACTGTGCTTGTCTCTGTCCAGTTCTACAGAGATGCAAAGGACTGGTGGCTGTTTGGTTTCTACTTTTGTGTACCGCTGATTTGCACAGCTATCTTCTACACTCTGATGACCTGCGAGATGCTCAACCGCAGGAATGGCAGCCTTCGGATTGCTCTCAGTGAGCACCTCAAACAGGTTTGACAACATTTCAAAACAGCCTTTTCTTTCTAAATATAAACCTAGAATTGCTTTAACATTTTACTTTCCTTTACCTACACATTTTGTCAACAACAAAAGACTGTACAGTAATGTGTTGTTTCCTTCTGCAGAGGAGAGAGGTGGCCAAAGCTGTCTTCTGCCTTGTCCTCATCTTTGCCCTCTGTTGGTTCCCGCTACACCTCAGCAGGATTCTTAAGAAGATGATTTACGACCAGGGAGAGAAGATGCGATGTGAGCTGCTCAAGTGAGTTTCTGGAAGAACTACAAGCAGGTTCCTCAAAGGTGTATTGGCAAAAGAATATGGCAGTGTACAGGACAATTTAACTCAGGGAGTCATTAGCTTCTTTGAAGCTGAAAATTCTGACAGCATTTTTAGGCTTCTGAATATAATCGATATAATTAATATAATCAATATGAAAAAAAAATCACTGCTCCAGATTTACTAATCCTGTGGACCTATTATGCTTTACCTTGTTTCCTTTCATATAAGTACAGTGAATGATAATAATAAACACAGACAGAGCTTCAGACAATAAGAGTTAATACCAGTGAGCTAAAGACAGGCTTCAGAGTGCACTTGAGAGTTTTCTCTACACTTAGAGCGAGACAGAGAGCGAGAGAGAGGATGTCCTTATTGTGGTAATTTTAGACTCTGGCTGTTCAACTCAGGCAACCTGTCATTCAAATCTATTGTTTACTAGGGTAAGCCAGCTTTAAAGGGGTGAACTCAGGGCAAATATGAGATAAATAAGGATTCATTTGAGCTTAAAGTAATGCAAATCTGGAGCTGGAGCTCCTTACTGAAGTAATATCTAAAAGTTTAAATTACCTCCGTGGTAATGACTGATATTTTATTAAGAATAATTTCGTCATTATTTGTTCTGTTCTCTATTTTCAGCTTCCTGTTGATCCTGGACTACTTCAGCATCAACCTTGCTACAATCAACTCCTGCATAAATCCCATTATTCTCTACTTTGTCAGCAAGAAGTTCAAAAACTGCTTCAAGGTATGGTACATATGAATGCATGTGAGACGCACACAAAATGACTCTTTTTTTTTCTACTTCACACACACACACAATTCTCATAATTTAGTCAGGCTGGAAACGCAAACAACTCTTTGCCTGTGAGTCAGGGTCTGTGGTGGTGATGTCTTTTCGTGACCAAAGTGTAAAAGCAGCCTGATGATTTATGTAGTAACGTAACTGGCTGAGGTCAAAAGTAAATGTCTGTCAAAGGGAACCAAGATTGAGATAAACCATGGTTAGAGCTTACATGTGAAAGGAGTTGTGGGAGCCAATGACAAATGTGAGCTCCACTTGTGGAAAGTCCTCTTGATAAACACTGCCATGTTAAAATATTCCCTTTCCTCTCTTCACATGTTCTCCAAGTCGTGTTTGTGCTGCTGGTGTTACTCTGACAGTCAGCTGAGCAGCACCGGACCCATGAATGGCACCAGTTTCCAGTGTAAAAGTCCAGAGCCCAACAACCTCCACACTGACCGCAGCATCAGAAAGGACAGCAACTGACTCACTAACTGAGGAGTGTGTTTGAAGCTTTTCAAAGCGTATCCCCAGCAAGTGTTTAAAATGCGACTAATACTCATACTATAATACATACAGCAAAAATGTACTTTGTCAGACAATATTCTATGTGAGGACTATGGAAGCAAACATGAATCTGGCAGGGATGTATTAGGAACTGGAATTAAAGGCATTAAAATGGACTGGGGAAACTTCAACGCACTGATGTTTCTTGAGCCTCTCAGCAGACTAAACTTCCGCCAAAAAAATCCTTCTGTTCCCACACCCACGGACAGTGACGCTGTAGTTTGAGAGAAGACTCGAAAGAGGAAAGCAGCAGGAAGAGAACTTTTAAAGGGAAGCAGCTGAACCTGACTATAAATTGCTCTCTATCAGGAGTCAAGTGTGCTATTGCTGTAAAGGGCAGCACCACTGGGAAGGATGTTGCAGGAAGGAAAAAGCTGACAGTTCTCCGTCAGAGGGGGGTTGGTGATGAGCCCCCTGGAGTTTGCTACTTACTGACAATGAAAAACAGGAAAGCATGTTACTTACCGTTGTTGTACAGTGTATTTGACTCATACTCATTGCTCTCTCAGTTACTTTGTGGTATAAATTAGAGGATGTTTTTGAGCTTATTCACTTTATGTTTGACTCCCACTGCTTTTTGTGACTTATCAAAAATGCCTCTGAACAAAATAATGCTTTCCTACATCGACAAAAACACAATTTCCATTTATGGTAAGCATGACCCATAGACCTGCACGCCAAAAAAATAAATAAATCAGGTCCTGTGTCAAAGCACCTGGTGCAACAGAAAATATAGGGTTGCAGGTTTCAGAGCAAAGAGATAATGTGCAACTATGTATTTTGACATGTCATTCAAATGACTAATATGAAGTAGATTAAACCATTGTGAAACATCTCACCTTTGACCAAAACAGACTCCTGCAACACTGTGAATTTCACAACTCAAATCAACAGTTTTAGTGACATTTCTGCTTTATAACCCATTGCACATATATATATATATATATATAGTGACCACTTTTATAAAGTGTTAGACTGCAGTAACAGTATTGTACTCAGCCTACATTACCTTTGTAAAGACATAGGCAAAGGATGTTTTGTGAGATGGTAAATACTCCACAGTTAAGCGGCAGGTTTGCATTTTGGGAAATATGCAAATATTCTTATGCTAGTGCATTGAATATGAAGCTACAGCTAGCACCCAGTTAGCTTAGCATAGCAAGAAGACTGGAAACAAGGGAAAACAGATGGCCTGACTTGGTCCAAAGCTAACAAGATCCACCTCCATTTTAACACATTTTATTTCATTTATATAATGCATCCACATATACTTGTATGCTTCGCTGGAAGGACATTAAGGACGTTAAGCTAGCCAATGATACTGCCATAATCTCCAAAACCTAGTTTGACTATTTATTAAATCATAATGTTTTATGTTTTACTTTAATGAGTGTTAAGGAATGAATGGGAATGCAGGTTTTTAGATTTATTGCAAGGCATTTGTGAAGAAGCTAATGACAGGTTTAGCCTTGTTATTTACCCTTAACTAAGTGATTTTTAGCAACTTTGTCAAGCAGAAACATGTGATGAGTAATTATGTAAAGAATCCTCTTGTGCAAGAGGGTTAAAAATCTGGGCTGTTTCTCATCTGTGTGCAATTATTTCCTGGATGACCTAACCTAATCTAGAGCTATGAGCCCCTTCACTTTATGGGGCTGTAGCCCATCACTGTTCACAATGGCCCCCCAGTGAACAACCACAGCTCTAGTTGCATGTGTAAGCCCTCTTGTATAATTTCCAACCCATCATACGGTGCCAAAGTTGTAATTAGTTTAACTAATTATCTGCCGGCCTTGCGTGGCTTTCTGATTTTCCTTCATGTTCCCTGAAATCCAAATTCGCTGCTAGTTTCTTCCTGTGTCTACAGTTCTTACATTTACCCACTGATGCCTGAAAAATTGATTTTCAGCTTAACCACGGCAGAAAAGTGAACAGGGGTGTTCCCTAAAATGTTGATCTAGTGTTTTTATGTGGAACCCGTGTCCCACCACAAAACAACTGTAACGCCTTATTCTATTTGACGTGTGTACACCATTGATCTCGAAGGATACAAAGACTGAGAAATAAACTGTAGTCTCTGCCATCTTTCTCAAGGGCGAATATGTAAAGCAAAAGAAGTTACAAAGTTACGAGCTGGTAGGTTCTTCATTACGTATATCAACAGAACTTGATAGATAAAGACGTAATACATTAATTAACTGAGTAACACTGAATATGGATGGTAATTTCAGCTAATATAGATTTCCAAGCTCCTTTTCTCTGTCATGAAGCTACCGCACCTCCACCAACCCTAAGCTCCTAGAAAGATGGCAGTGATATGTTAAGGCGAGAGGAGAGAATAGCTCCTTTCTGGTGTTCTGTGATAGATACCTGCAAACCTGTGTGAGTTTGAATGTGCACTATCGTGTGTGAAAGTGTGCTGTGTCTGCAATCACTAGTTAGTTGGAGTGATTTGCACACTTATGTACAGATCAGTTCATATCTGTACAGTATTATGTTACCACTACTCAAAATTCATTCATAATAATCTGTAAAAGAAAAAAAAAGATATATATGACAACATATATGTTTGTTGTCACTGATTTAACATGTTAACCTCATGTTAATGCTGCTGCTTATACCAATAAACACATTTCCATCGTAGGAAGCGAGGTTTATTCTGCTGTCGTGCTAGTTTACTCTAAGAAGTCAAGGTCCCCCCCCCTCCATCCTGTTTTTCATCTGCAACTGTGAGAAAGAGGAGTCTGGGAGTGATTTGAAACACACTGACCTGCTTGCCAGCCAAGCCCTAAGGGTTGCGAATGTCAGCAGAGAGGATGTGAACGGCTCGTATGGTGGGAATGTGATACTTATAATTCACATTCTCAAAGGGTAGGGCAGAGGACTCAAACGTTTGGCCATTAACTGCATAGCTTGAATAGTTGTGTAGTCCTCACTTTAGTTATAACTTGGCTTTAATTGTCTAAATCCCTTTAAGAACTGCTTCCCAAAATCTCTGGTTTGTGGCAATTCAGCTGTGAGCAAATGTATCATTAACCCAGGATTACACTCTATCACACTCAACAGGAGACAGTTACCAGAACTGTGTAATCCAATATACAAAGTCAAAAACATCCAAGACCAACAGGCCATACTAGCAGTCGAGGTTTTATCAGACATTGGCCTGGTTTATGTTTCAGCTATTGGTGATAAATCTCAGCCTGGTCGCGAACTTCATGACACAGTTTCATATTCCTCATATTAAATCATAGCTGCTTTCCTGTAACTCTGAAGAAACTCCTCAAAACTGTGGTTGCTAAGATGTAATATGTTACAGTTTAATGATGCAGAGACAAAAAAAAAAAAAAAGCATATTTGAATGAGATTATGGTTCAATGATTTGGGGAAGCAAAAGAGAGAAAGAAGAGACTGTGAGAAAAAGTGAAGGCGAGAGAGTTGTTGGTGGGAATCAAGTCTCCTGCCTGCTGTAAATTAAATAAAGCAAGAAAACAAATACAGGATCTAAAAGATCCAGAGTACTTCTCCATGCAAAGCTTACCTCAAATTTGGTTGATACGGTAAATAAACAGTCATTACTCAAGGCAAATTTATTATAATTAGATAAATGTATATTTTAAATGTATATTTTAAAAATATGTTTTTATATAGGATATAAACAATCTAATTTAAAAAAAAAAAAAACTTTGACATGTTATTTAAGACCCAACGGTTATAGTGTTAAGTTTATGTAGCGGTCATTTCCATGGTAAAAAGAAACCTACACCCTCTTTCAGTCCTAAGGTTTTACATATGACATAATTAAAAGAGCCGGTCCTTAGCAGATCTTAGAATTGGGTAAATATAACCTCAGATGAACCACAAAACATGATATTACACTGTGTCATTATGTCTTTAACAAAAGCCACCTTTAGTAGCAATAACTGTAGGAGTAGTTGTTTTTATCAGTCTCCCATGTGTTAGGGATGAAGTTTGTCCCGATCTTCAGGTCATTGAGGTTTGCAAGCATTCATTTAGGCACAGCTCTCTTAAGGTTCCATTACACTACACTTTAATCAGGTTGAGGTATCACTGGACCTTTGCAACACCTTGATTCCTTTCGTTTTCAGCCATTCTGTTGTAGATTTGCTGCTGTGATCATTGTCCTGTTGCATGAACCAGTTCCAAACAGATGGACTCACATTTGACTCTAGAATACTTGGGTATACGGAGGGGTTCATGGTCAACTCAATGACAGCCAGGTGTCCAGGTCCTGTGGCTGCAAAACAAGCCCAAATCATCACCACGCCACCACCGTGCTTGACAGTTGGTATGAGGTGTTTATGCTGATATGATGTGTTTGGTTTTTGCCAAACATGGCGTCAAACATGGTCATCTCCACTTCGGTCCAAACAACATTTTTCCAGGAGTGTTGTGTTTTGTGTTCAGAACCTAAGCTGTGCTGGCTCGTTCTTTTTACAGAGAAGAGACTTTCTCCTGGCAAACCTTCTAAACAAGCAGTACTTGTTCAGTTTTTCTTTCTAATTGTACTGTCATGATCTTTAACATTAAACATGCTAAATGAGACCTGTAGAGTCTGAGATGTAGCTCTTGGGGTTTTCTTTACAGTTTCTCTGAGTATTGCACAGTCTGACCTCGGGGTGAATTTGCTGAGAGGTCCACTCCTGGGAAGAACTGTCTTGAATGTTTTCCATTTGTGAACAATCTTTCTCACAGTAGAATGATGGACTTCATATTGGTTGTAAATGACCTTATAACCCTTCCCAGATTCATGAGCAGCAACAATTGCTTCTCTAAGATTGTTGCTGATGTCTTTCCTCATTGGAATTGTGTTCACTCACACCTGAATGCTCCAGACCAGCAAACTGACAAAACATCTGCATTTATAACTGTGGTCAAACTTCCTGATGATGCATTTGATTATCAGTCATTTGATTATTAATAGACTGATAATCGATCAATTTGATTATCAGCATCTGGCTGCTACTTACCCTCTTAATTCCTGCAGGAGCAGTATGGATGTGCTCAGTTTTTTACACACTACTTCTGCATTTTGGCTCAGTTTTTACACACAGTGTATTGTTGTGTTTGTTCATTTCACGTTTTATTTAGCTTATTTTAAGACCTGCTAATGATCCGATTGTTGTTATTATATCCTGATATGTAAGACCTTAGAACTGAAAGAGGATACACTTCCTTTTAACCATGACTGTATCCTACTTTGTTACTTATTTATATCAACAATTAAACAACTTTTAAATTCTGTTTTTACAATACCTGTGCTTAATACATCCAGAAATTTAAAAAAAAAAAAAAAAAAAACAGCTGTTCACAGACCCAGTTTTTCTGCTTTTAATGCAGTTGCTCCATTACATTTTTTTTAAAAGAATAATTAGTTACTTCCACAGACGTGTGTTCTCTTTTTTGAGATCTATTTATGGCAATACTATTTATGGTAAATGAAGTCTGTCCCAGAATTTATTTAGGTTTAAAATCCCACAATAACTACACCCAGCATACATACTCAAAACATAACCTGATGGGTTATATTAATTCAGTGAACACAGTTTCTTAAAGCATGGGACCAGGGCCAGATTACTAAACAAGCAAACAACCCCAGAAGAGGAATGTTGAATTACGAGTTGAATTTATTTTCACCAAACCAATCAGGAAATGCAAACAAATAAAAATGCGTAGAACTCACAGAAACAGGAACATGGTAACTTATTCTTGGAAATACTCTATCGGGAGCTACCACAGACAGTTTTGAGTACTTTGGCTGAGATTTTATATAAGATACAACTGAGAAGCCTCACAAGTGTGTTGTTGAGATCAAAAGAAGCTGGGTATTGTGTACTGTGGGACGTGTACTGAGGGCAGCAGAAGTAGGGGAGCCAAGAGACCATGGGTCCCCACCTTATGCCATTGTTGCATATGTAACTCCCCATAGAAAATATCAAGTAACAATTCATAATATGGCCCACCACTAAGGCTGTAAGAACTCAGTAATTACATGTAAGTACACATTACTACAGGGATGTACCCTGTAAGTAAATTTAAATTCTGTGGAATTTCTGGATAATTTAGGCAAAAAAAAAAAAAAAGCAACAATGTTTCCTTGAGCCTACACTGCAAGTATGCTGTACTTTTCGGGGCGCGGGTGGTATTGTGTAGTGTCCCTGTAATTACATGTAAGTACATGCAATTACAGGGCCTAAGGCTGTAAGTTAATGTTACAAGGTAGTACAGCCTTAGTCATGAAAATTAAATAGAACTTAAATTTACTTACAGGGTACATCCCTGTCTGCAAAGTGCTCAACCTGAGCTGCTGCTCTAATATACTCATTTCTAATCTCATGCTGGTCACTCCCAATGAAAATCTTATCAAGTTTTTCATGCATACACAGTCAATAATGTCTGCTGAAACCAAAACACAAAATATTGGTTTAAGAAGACTCGGAGCTGTTTTGTGACTTGGAAAAGCTTGTTTGATTCCATCCTCCTTGTGTTGTTGTTCCTGAACGATGATATAAGTGGTGAACTGAAACAAACAGTCTGAGTGAGTCTGAACACTTCCTGACACAAAGGCCTTTGGCAGAGATATTAAGATAAATAAGTAATTGTTGAACAACTGCCGTCGTACGTATTTCTTTGACAAAGGAGGTGCACTTTGGCTGATGCGTTATATCCTAGCAACCAGACATTATGTCTCCTTCTTTCTGTATTGATTGTTATTATCATTCCTCAGACCCATCCATTCTGTTTATCTCATTTGTGTATGTTATTTATACTGTATGAGATGTTGCACTTATGGCTCTTATTCACTCTGACTTGGACGCCACATCCTTTGTGCTAAAGTATGTTTTTGGGTTTGATCAAACACAGCATATGTTTATCTACCCTGCCCTTACATGGCTCTACCCTGTATGCCACTTTGCATGGCAATCCCTCCAAGCTACCCACCATGGCACTCGCTTGCACTACTTGTGGCAAAGACTATTTCTAATTCATAAAAGCCAAAAGGATCAATTCAAAATTCATGAACAATCTGTCCTGCAACAACCAGTGATTTCTGTGACTGTGGGGCAGTGGAGACATAGTGCGACAGAAAGGAAAGTTCTGCCTCCCCTAATTTTTACAGAGAAACACACTCAAATGTCTGCACATACACACAGAAGAAAGGGTAAAGAGAACACTTTTTTATCCTTAAGATGAAAGAAAGTACTGTTTATAACACAATGTATGATCACAACTTCAGCCCAGAAATGTTCATCTTTGGCTTGGTTTTGACAGTATACAGAATATACAAGAGCCAATAGTAATTCCAACTTAAGGGATAATTTAGTCCTCTGACATGTTGTAGTCCTGTCCATATATAGACAGCACATTTCTGTCAATTTAGATAGAAATCCTTACAAAAAAAAAGAAACAGGAATAAACCAACAGTTTTATAGTTAGTTGCTCTGGATCTTTGACTCATTTAGGAGTCAAACAAAACAAACTCTTTTCTGTTCTGTGGGTCAGACCTGTGACTCAATGGAAATGGGACTAATTCCACGTGACATTTCACTGAAACCAGTGACCCAACAGCTGCTTAAAAAGGCCCAACAAAACGCCACATATACTCAAAGTTTGTATGTCCTAAAAGTGATACGTTTACAGTCTCAATCTCACCGTCTGAAGTCTACATATAGTGAAAGCTGTGGGATCCTGATGATTGTTAATTCACATTGCCATCTGCTGGAGAAACCACACATCATCGGGCCAGCTATAGCGCAACCAAACTAGCCGTGATTCCACCAATCAGATTGTAGCATTTAGGTGGCGGTCTCAGGTGACGCAAAAAAACCCAGGAAGTTCACACACGACATAACAGTTTGTAAACTTTTACCTCCAGACGCCTTCCGGCTACAAAGGCGGTTATGTTTACATTCATTTAAGAGAGTCTATTGACGTATGAGGTTGAATTATAGTTTTACCGATATCTGGAGACTGGCGTCCTGGATCGACCTCAGCACCGTTTGTTTACACAGTCAAACAGCTGACAAGCTAATGTTAGCAGCCTTGCTAATAAAATTGGAGTCACATGAGCTGATAGTTGTCCAGCAATTTTGTCTTCATGCATGAGCCCCTGCGTTAGTGAAGGAGCCGATGTACGTATACACGCCAGTGAAGTGTTACTTTAGGGTCGTTAGAAGTGTAACAGTATGCTAAGCTAACGTTAAATGCGTAAAGTGTTGGAGCCATCGATTTAAGCTTTTTTGTGATAAAAAGAGCAGCGGCCGTCTTAAAAACAAGCAAAAAAACAACGTCTTCGTGAAACATGCCGTGTTCCTGTGGGAACTGGAGAAGATGGATCCGGCCGCTGGTTGTTGTGTTGTACATCTTGTTGTTGTTAGTCGTCCTGCCTTTGTGCATCTTGGAACTGCAGAAGTCAAAGGTCAGTTCATTTATTGCTCATGTTTTTATGGGGAGCTCTGTTGGTTTAACACATGGTTGTCACACTGTATTTAAATACAGTTGAATTGCTACAATACTTGTGTATTATTTTGGTTACAACTCTGTATAAAGGCACACATGTTTACCACCAACTGGCTGCTTGTTATCATGTACATTAGCAGCTTGTTAGTTCTTAATTATTCATTATAAAACACTTATTCATGCTTTTTCCCCCTCAAAGCAATTACACCTTAATGATGGTGAGAAAGGCTGATGTATCTGAATTAAGATCTTCAAATTCTTTGTGCAGAGCTGCCCACTTCCTGATTTCTTCTCACGTTTCAGGTCATCAAACAATTTTTAATATTAGACAAAGATAATCCTAATATAAAACTTGGAAGAGTGGTGAACATTCCCTCCTTAATGACTCCAAGAGCGCATAGACGACTCATACAGGAGATTACAAAAGAACAACAGGGAGAAAACACAGCTGACCAAAAAGAACGCAAGGGCTCATCTCACATTTGCCAAAAAAAGCATCTTGATCCCCAAGACTTCTGGAAAAATGGACTGACGAGACAGAAGTTGAACTTTGAAAGGTTTGAGTCCCGCTACATGTGGCGTAAAACTAACCCAGCATTTCATAAAAAGAACATCAAACCAACAGTCCAACGTGGCGGTAGTAGTGTAATCGTCTGGGGCTGCTTTTCTGCTTCAGGATCTGGACAACTTGCCGTAATTGATGGAATCTTGAATTCTACTCTCTACCAGAAAATCCTTAAGGAGAATGTGTGGCCATGATTTGTGTCCTGAAGCTCAAGAGCACTTGGGTTATGGAGCATGATGATAATCCCGAACACACCAGGAAGAACCACCTCTGAATGGCTAAATAAAATAATTAAAAAAAAAAAAAACCTTTTGCAGTGGCCTTGACAAAGTCCGGACTTAAATATGATTGAGAGGTTTTTGCTTGACCTTAAACAGGCCATTCCTGCTGGAAAACTCTCCAATGTGTCTAAGAAAAAGTAATTCCTCAAAGAGGAGTGGGCCAAAATTCCTCCACAGTGATGTGAAAGACTCATTGCCAGTTATTGCAAACACCTGATTTCAGTTTTTGCTGCCACAGGAGGCACAACCAGTTATTAGGTTTAAGGGGCAGTTACTTTTTACATAGTAGATAGGTAGGAACCCAGGTTTGTTTGGATAGCTTTTTTTCCCCCTAATAAATGAAGTCATTAAAAACTGCATTTTGAATTTAGTCAGGTTATCTTGGTCTAATAAAATATTAAAAATAGAAAATAAGAAATCGGGAGGTGAGCAAATACTTCATATTCCGCATCACTGTATATTATCACTTCCAGTACAGAGTAGTGCTAAATAAGGCATCAAAAAGATGCATTAAACTGTTTAATTGCTGACCTTCTACATGTTTACCTTAATATAGTCTTACATCTTTATGACAGCAGACACTAGTGATTAAATTTAGAGTTATACAAAACATGACTTATTCAATGACATATTAAATATGATTCATTTCTCAGTAAGGCCTTTTATAGTCTGTCATTCAGACTGCTAGTGTAATCTGAATATTTCAGACATTTTTTACATAACCGCCATCTTCATTGCTCTTCTGGTGTGTTCTACTAAGACAATCTTTCCTTGTTTATACTTCCTTTAAAATATTCAACAACTAAATGAACAATTTAACACATTATTTAAACTTTAGTTACTTACTTCCCCTTTATGTGGGACTTGAACTCGGGTATTTTTACATGGTTGTAATCTTTCCATACTTGAGGATCTGAATACTACTTTCACCACTGACTTTATATTAAATGACACCTTTCAAGACAGCTAAATGACTTTGATGTTGTTGGTTTTCCATGTTCTGGCAGGTTGGCACTCATAACAAAGCATGGTTCATTGCTGGGATTTTTGTCTTCATGACTATACCCATATCACTATGGGGCATCCTCCAGCATCTGGTGCACTATACTCAGCCAGAGCTTCAGAAACCTATCATCAGGTTAAGATCTTAACAGTCACTTTAGCCACAAATAAGAACCCGAAACAGATGTTTAACACTTTTGTGTGTCCTTTTTTAAAGGATATTATGGATGGTTCCAATCTACAGCTTGGACAGCGTGAGTTGTATATTATTTAATCAAAGCCATTATACACCAGTTTATGAGTTGATGTGTTCAATGTGTGCCAGACTTCATTCTCTGGAGACATTACATAAAGTTGCACATTTGGGATGACATTTTTTTCTGCATCATATCCTCATAAATTTTCTTGTTATTGTTCTTTTTTTCATTTTTTTTTTTTAGTGGATTGCACTGAAATACCCCAGTATAGCAATATATGTGGACACATGCAGGGAGTGCTACGAGGCGTATGTCATTTACAACTTCATGACCTTCTTGCTTAACTACCTGGAAAATCAGTGCCCAAACCTTGTGTTGATGCTGGAGCTCCAGGAGCAGCAGAAACACCTACCTCCTCTCTGCTTCTGCCCACCATGGCCAATGGGAGAGTGAGTTCTCTTTACACTTTAATTCCACTTATGTCAAACTGACAACAGGGTAAATCTACTAACCCAGAGTTCAGCTGCACTCAAGTGTCATAACTTTGTTGTAAATGCGAGATTAGTTAAACATTACCACCTGTTCATACTTTGACCCAAAAATGTCAGTTTTATGGACATTAACTGACATTTTACTGGAATTATTGGCCATAGTCATATTTCCTTAGTGTTTCAATGAATTGGCCACAGCGATTTAATTTGGATCAGTCTTCTTGCACATTTTCTCTTTTGATATGTTTTCATTAAAAAAGAGTTTTTGTGAATTTAAAGAAATGAAATGGGTTCATCTTAATGTACTTGAAGCTCAACTGTCCTTTTTCTCATTTGACCGCACGTCAAATGAGAAAGAAAGACAGTGAAAGTCACCAGCTTCAAATTAGTCTCAGTCACACAGCATCCATAATTGGTCTGATGTGCTGTTAATTTAGCCCAGAGTTTTCTGGGTGTTTTTACATGAGGAACTGATTCCTAAAGGCCAGCATCATCAGCCTAATTGTTTAAATAGGAACATAAATACAGAGTCAAACATGCAAACCCCTACAGTGCTGTATTTTGGATGTGGCCATAACAGTCCATAATTGAGTTGGTGTTGAGAAAAATTAGACAGTTCAGTGTTAAACATTATCATCAGACCTGTCCCAGGGTTCTGCTGACTGTATTTCAGACCAATTCATTTCTAATTCAGACGCTAAAATTCCTCCGCAGGGTTTTACTGTTGAGATGTAAGCTGGGAGTGTTACAGTACACAGTCGTCAGGCCCGTCACCACAGTCATTGCTCTGTGAGTAATCTCCGGTTTTTAAACGCTCTATTCTTCCGCCGCAGTCACATTTTGCTCGGTGTCTGTTGATGTCGGCTACGTGTTTCTTTTCCCTCCTAGAATCTGTCAGCTGTGTCGCGTGTATGACGAAGGCAACTTCAGTTTCACAAATGCATGGACATATCTGGTGATCTTCAACAATATGTCACAGCTGGTAATCGTGGTCTTAGATCATGTCAAAAGATGGACTGAAAATTGTTACAAGCACTCCGTTTCTTTATTCACATTCCTTTCTGTGTCTTCCTTTGATCTAGTTTGCCATGTACTGCCTGGTGCTCTTCTACAGGGCTCTGAGAGAGGAACTGAGTCCAATCAAACCAGTTGGCAAATTCCTGTGTGTGAAAATGGTGGTGTTTGTCTCTTTCTGGTAAAAAAAAAAAAAAAAGGACTTTACACAAGCTCTTTTTAACTGTCCTGGATAAACCGTATATGTTAATGAAATGGTGGCTGTTGTAAACCTTTCTAGGCAAGCTGTGGTCATTGCTTTGCTGGTTAAAGTGGGCATCATCTCAGAAAAGCGCACATGGGACTGGCAAAGTGTGGAAGCTGTAGCTACTGGCTTACAGGTAATGTATAGTTTAAGCATTCTGACCAATCGTCAACAGAACTAATATATTCTGTGCAACCTCCTAATAGTTTTTCCTTCATATCAGTGCAGCACAGCCAAGCAGTTTTCTTTTCTTTTTTTAGGATTTCATCATATGTGTGGAGATGTTTGTTGCTGCCATTGCCCATCACTTCAGCTTCACCTACAAACCTTACGTGCAGGAGGCCGAAGAGGTTTCTTGCTTTGATTCTTTCATGGCAATGTGGGACATGTCTGATGTTAGAGCCGACATTTCTGAACAAGTCCGCAATGTTGGTAGGTGTTCTTGGTGTACTTAGTTTTATTTCCAACTGCAATATGGTAGATAGTATTGCCTTTCACCTTGAGAGTCTGTCTGTGTCTCTTCACTATGTGATGTGGTTCTGGATTCATCTACTATTGTGGGAAAAACTATAAAGGTGCTTTTAAGCACTCTTCTGAGTGTTTGTATGACTTTGTGAGTGCAATGGTAGTCATGAAAATTTATAGGTGTAGAGCTCAGATCAAAATAAAGACTCAGTTCAACGATAGATATTGTCTGAAAGATGGGCACGGATTACTTATGTAACTACAGACTATACTGAGATGGAAGTGCACCAGGTGTGACTGCAGTGAGTTTTGTGGCCCATTTTTAAATAAGCCTACATTTTGATCGCAACTGCATACCTGTACTGTTTTGGCAATATCTCTTACAGTTGCAACTATTGCCAACAAAATCTGTCCGCAGATATGCAGACAGCACCTGCCAAAATCTCGAAACCACCAGTGTGGTAGATGTAGCTATAGCCTTATGGTACACACTTGGGCAAACAGTGGTTGGAGACAGTGGCACAACCAAAATTATTGTGACAGTGAACTTGCAGTCTAGCTGCTCCTCCGCAAATAGTGACAAGGTTGCTGCAGGATGGAGATTTAACTGCAAAATGACATAGGCGCTCAGGAACCTTGCTTTTAGATAGGGAAAATAACCAGAATATAACACAGTACAATACAGCTGAGTGGAGTCCCCTATGGCACAGAGACATATTGCAGACTAGTTGCACTCACTGGTGCAGATTGGCTCAGATTGATTGCAGTGTTGCCCAGAAGTTGAACCTCTGGGTGACCAGCTGGTTGCCACAACTATTTAATGTAGTCACCTGCCAACTTTTTTTGCTGTTTTTTTTTCTCAATTGCAAGGAGGTTGCTGTCCTATTTTTAGTTCCAAGGACCACATTTTGCAGTTATGACACAAACACACAAAGACAGATTCACAAGGTAAAAAAACACCAACTAAGCAATTGTGTCTTATAAATTAGTATATTTATAGACCCGATAGACATTCCACATTTGTTTAATTAAATTTAAATTCCATTTTATTTATATAGTGCCAAATCACAACAGTCGCCTAAAGGCGCTTTGCATTGTAGGTAAAGACCCTACAATAATACAGAGAAAACCCAACAGTCAAAAGTGTAAAACTATGAGCAAGCATTTGGCGACAGTGGGAGAAAAAAAAACTCCCTTTTAACAGGAAGAAACCTCCGACAGAACCAGGCACATGCTGTGGAAGAGAGACAGAGATTAATAATAATTAATGATTAGATGCAGAGTGAAGTATAAACAGAGTAAAAGAGGTGAATAAAAAGAAACAGTGCATCATGGGAACCCCCCAGCAGCCTAGGCCTATAGCAGCATAACTAAGGGATGGTTCAGGGTCACCTGATCCAGCCTTAACTATAAGCTTTGTCAAAAAGGAAAGTTTTAAGCCTAATCTTAAAAAACAGAGAGGGTGTCTGTCTCCCGAATCCAAACTGGGAGCTGGTTCCACAGAAGAGGAGACCTGAAAGCTAAAGGCTCTGCCTCCCATTCTACTCTTAAGTATCCTAGGAACCACAAGTAAACCAGCAGTCTGAGAGCAAAGTGCTCTATTGGAGTAATAGGGTACTATAATGTCTTTAAGATAAGATGGGGCCTGATTATTCAAGACCTTGTATGTGAGGAGAAGGATTTTAAATTCTATTCTAGATTTAACAGGGAGCCAATGAAGAGAACAACATTAAAAATGTAAACGACTGTGGGACAAGGCATTTATTGGTTGAAGCCAATGCCTCCTTGGCCCATCTATTTTAGGTGCCCTTTATTCAGTAGACATGGTTTGTACCAGGTCTTGTGCAGTTTTATGATAGTACAAAATGGTAATGGCCATTTCATGGTTGTAACCCTGTGCTGTCAGACAGGCAACACCTGCCAAAGTACTCAAAATCTGCTGTGTTGTAATTCCTCCTGCAGATGTGTCTTCAGGATGGTGTGATAATGTAGAGCTGACTACTGTGTACATATGACATTACTATTGTTACTGGTGTGAGCTATTAGATTACATGATCTTTAATTTTGTAAATAAGTGATGTGTCTGGTATTCTCTAAAAAAGTGGCTGTTTATCCACACTGGCAGGGAGGACAGTTATGGGTCGTCCAAGAAAGTCCTACATGGATGAGGCGCAAAGTGACGGCGAGCGATCAGGCCTGCTCTCTTCTGCATCTCAAGATGCCATGACCGAAACGGCTTATAACCCAGTTTCTTCTAAGGGTCACTATGATGGCCTGGGCAGAACCCCCACACCACACTCTTTATCAGCACCTGCTGGGCTCGGCTCAGCCCTGTGGGAGGAAGGACGTGAGGCTAGACCTGAAGAAATGACCAACCAAACCAAAGACCCGACAGAGGCAGATCTCATTGTGATCACCTAGCTTAGGTGTTGCAAACTGACTCTACCAGACACGGTTGGGCACGACCCATTTACAGCCGTGCCACATTCTTTCAAACATTATTGATGCAGACAAAACAAACTCGTTTATGATGGACCGCTTCCAGTGACAGCTTCAAGAATGTTTGTTTAATTAATGGCACTAAAAGACTTGTAGGTAACATGAATTTTATGCTGTTTCATGTTGCGTTAGTGAGTATGCTAGAATGGTTTTTGTTTTTTCAGTTTTACATTTCATTCCAAAGAGCATCCTTTTTGTTTAAAAAAAAAATAATAGTGAGAAAACATGACACCTGCTGAAGTCTAAGTGAAACATAGAGGCATGTTTTCCAGATTGGAAACTGCACAGTTTTTTGTGTCAGTCATGCCCTGATTTTAAATGTGACAAAAGAGGGAAATATGCAACTTTTCGAACATTTTCCTCTTGTTGTGTTTATAGTGGCTTTGGATGGGATAAACTGGAAAAAATCATTGTGATGATGAAAACCTGCCGTGCTGAAACTACAGTTTTTCACAGTCTTTTTGTTCAAACGAGCAGATGTGCAGGGAAGAAAGTAGCAGAAGCAAACTGTTTCACTTGAAAAAATACCTGGGGTACATTAGAGTATACATCCCTGGTAAAGGGGTCCTAACTGACAATATAACAACAGTATCAGTATAAATATAGTTGACTGCATTTCAGTAAATAAAGCAATCGTATTAACAAATTCATAGGTTCTTTTAAAAACAATCAGCACATTCTAGTTGGCTCTCACTGCTTTAATGCATATAGCAGTTAATAGAAATGTATTCATTAGTCTGCTCAGATGCCTTGTTCTGTGTGCTGTGTAACTAGTCTCTCTACACATCCATGTCGATTTTTTTTTTTATTCCAGGATCATTTTTATTTGTTTTAAATCTTGTTTTTAAACTGAAATAATTTTGCACCTGTTGCAGTAAAGCCATTTATTTTTCCATAGACTTTATAAGATCCTGTTTCTTTGTGACTTACACAGATTTGTTCAGGGATATTGACATGATTAATGTACAGATTGGGATGAAAAATCCATAAATATATCAGAACAGTAGTATAATCAGCGTCATGTCTGACTCTGGCATGCTGCACTGCCTTATGGGATTTTCTTTCTTTTTTTTTTTTTTTTTAATAAAACTGACAAGATTACATCAGATCAGTTGTTCCTACTTTTTAATTTAATTCGATATCAGAAAGCTTTGTCAATAAATCAGACAGAGTAAGTTTATTTTTCCTTGCTTTTATTATGAAAGTGTAACATTTATGGGTAAACTAAAACATCTTTACAAGACAGCTGGGTCAGTAATTAAGGGCTAATATATTTATTATCTACTTACAAATGTAAGTACAAGTCTTTAATGACCTATCTTCCTTTAACAAAATATACAGCAGGCTTTCTACATTTACTCATAACAAGGCATTTTTCATGCAGGCAATTAATAAACAGTGATTCTAATGTTGTGAGACTGGTATTACATGAAAAATGTCACTAGAGAAAGGACATTAATAAAAATACCAGGAAGGGCATATTCTGCAGACAGCTCTGAGAGTATTGTAAACAATGGGGTCTGAACTGCTCTGACAACATTTTTAATTTACTCCAAGAATCTTTTTCTGCAGTATCATTCTTTTTGAAAAAAAAAAAGACAATCAGACAACAAGTACACTGATTATGATACATCTGACCGACCAATATTGATCTTTAATATCAGTCAACTGATGCAACAGTCAACTGCAATGTAATAAAACTAAAACTAAGCTAGAATGTGAGAGAGCGTTACTCCATTTGCTGGGGTGTGCTTTCTATATGAGCCAAAATGGAAATGGTACTTTTGTGGAGCTTCACAGCAAGGCGGACCCAGTCCCCAGCTCGTACCTCCAGGGGCTGCTGCAGAACAATGGCTGCCTGCTTCCAGTGAGAAGTCTGGCCGAGGGTGCTCACACTGATCTCCTCGTCCAGGTAGATGTGATACCAGAAGGGAATTGCAGTTATCCTGCCTGCAGACATAGCCTGGACCTGTAAACCGGGGATCGGGGCTTAACAAGGCTTATTGTTACATAATTACAAGTAAAATATTACTTTCTCCTATTTTTGAACATCTAATTTTAATATTTGTGACTTTGTGGATTACTTCACATTGTATTTCATGTTAAATTTCCAAAGGAATGTTATAAATTTGTGAAGATAATTGTCTGAATGTATGCTCATGTACCACGAAACAATTCCAGACATTTTTATTTCTGAATATCCAGAAAGTAGATTTTAGGCTGAATTCATTTAGGTTCAAAGGAGCAAAATCAGAAAGTAAAGTGAGATTAAAAGTTTGTGGGGAGATGCATACAGTTGTGTTTTCGTAGATCTGACTCATTTTTAGTTCTTTTTGGGTTTTTTGGCGCACTGTGCTCGTGTATCAGCAGGCAGCTCGTGGATTTTTGAACTCCCATCAGCAGAGGTAGTGCATTAATTCAAGTTTCAACAGTTGAGCCCAGCTCTACTACAGATCACATTTTTTAATATATATTCCAGTCATGTTGCCATCACTTAAAAGGCCCGATGCACAACTTACCTTGACTTCTCTGTTAGTGTAGTTTGCGTTGGCTTCCATAAGGTCGAGAACAAACAGCTCCACAGACTCACTGAGACGTCTGCACGCAAGTGTGGAAAAGTCCAGAAACACATGGACTGGCACCTGAAGGATACAATAAAGGAAAGGGAACAATTACACTACGGTACATTTCATTCATCCACAATTCATTGCACACTATTAAGCACAGATCATTTCCATTTAATTACAGCACTTCTGTTCTTGCTATCACTACTGGCAAAGCCTACCTAACATTAAAATACTAATGGTGTCAAGAAATTCCAAAAAGTACTATAAATACTATTACCCAGTATGGCCCAAAACGGCCATTACACTTGAAAAATGTCACATATACACTCACCGGTCACTTTATTAGGCACACCTTGCTATAACAGGTTGGACCTGTTTTCCTTTAAAACAGCATTAATTCATGCAGCAGAAATCGAGACTCATCAGACCAGGTAATGTTTCACCAATCTTCCCTTGTCCAATTTTGGTAAACCTGTATGAACTGTAGCCTCAGTTTTGCCCAGCAAACTTCTGCTCACTGGATAGCTTCTCTTTTCCGGACCGTCCTCTGTAAACCTTAAAGATGGTTGTGTGTAGACCATATCTACATGCCTCAATGCACTGGGTTGCTGCCATATGAGTTGCCGATTCAATATTTGCACTCATAAGCAGTTGAACAAGTGTGCCTAATAAAGTGTATGTGCTCACTCATTTATTGGCACCCTAAATTGGCACTCAGTCACCAAAATTTTGAGAACCTCTGATACAAATGTTGTAAGTAAGCTGCATGCATAAGATTAAAAAATGACTTTTTTATGATGAGAACAAAATTTCAAATTTAATATTTCTTAAAAGAAGAAAAATGGTATTGCTGCTCAAAGTACAGATTTTATGTGAACATTTAATAGCAGGCTAAAATTAAAGAGAATAAATAAACTGCTGAATTGACTCAGTGATGTTGGTGTTGTTTTCTCAAAACCACATAATTTCATTTTGTTTTGAGGACATTACTCAATCACAGATTAACTCAAAAACAAATCTTCCACCTTATCCCATTTCACCTCATCCAAACCAGACACGCAGGCCACAGCAGACCTAAAAACCTGACAGAAAAGTGTCAGCACAGAAAGCTGTCACAGTTTCCTTGACTACAGAACAAAAGAAGCTTTTCTCCTCCCCGTCGCAGTGGTGTAGACCTCCGAGCCCACTGTTTGATGTGCCTGATGTAATGTGTACTGATGTATTCAGGTAGGAATGTCTTAGGGCCAAGCTATGTGTTGTGTCTTGTGTGACAGTTGCGCTAGGAAGTGCCCTCCGCCGAGGGCTTCAAAGACAACATCTGTTAAAACAAACGACCATCCCGAGAGAGGTCTGCAAAATTAGAGCATAAACACGATGCTAGGGAAAAGAAAGGAGAAAAAAAAAAAGATATTTCCAGACCAAATAAAGAAGAAGAATTCAAAGGAAATTCACAGCTTCTTTCACGCAGAGGCACACTTCAAAGAGGAGTACAGAAAACAAAGTCATGGACCTTGGTATTCCAGATGAAGAACTGCGTGTCGGCCTGATTATTTCTCGCACATAAAAATTCAATCTGAGATTTTTTTGTTTTTAATACCTTAACAGTACTGCACCACGTGTCAGTCCTATTTAAAATAACCCTTATGTATGATCTTTGTGAATGATGCCGGCTTACAAACACGGCATACTGTATGTGAAATCTGCCAATATTGACTGTTGTTGCATCAGGAACATGAGACAGAATATGAGAGAGAAGCAGCCAGAGAAGTACAAAAGGAAGATTTTTCAAACTGTTATGAAAACTGAAAAAGTCTCAGCTTTACAATTTGGTTTTATTGCAATTCCCTGTAATTTAGCCCAGATTTGATTTAATTTAAAATCACTAGATTGTAAAGAGACATTTGTAATTGAAATTATGCTAATATGACTAAAATACAATACTATTTAATGTCACCCCCCCTCCTGTTATTGTTATTCAAAACATTAAGTTCTGAAAAAGGTTTGTGTTAGCCACATCAAGATTATAATTTGCTTAATTTAAAATGCTCAGATATCCATTTCAAGAAATTTGACCAGCTTAAACAGAAATTATGAAATAATAAATCATAAAATGTTTGTAGCCCATACCGATGGAAATATTTGTTTTCATGTTTTCATGACTCAACCGACATGGTTATGAAATAACTGACCAATTCTATCAACATGCTAGAAACATCCCTCAGAGATTTTGGTCCACATTGACATGATAGCATCACACAGATGCTGCAGATGTGTCAGCTGGATGGGCTACCATGCTGTGACTCTCTCATTCAACCACATCTCAAAGGTGATCTTTTGCATTGAGATCTAGTGACTATGGAGGCAATTTAGGTACAGTGAACTCACTGTCATGTTCAAGAAACCAGTTTGAGATTATTTAAGCTTTGTGACACGGTGTCCTATCCTGCTTAAAGGAGTTGCCACCAGAAGATGGGTACACTGTGGTCATAAAGGAATGGATATGGTCAGCAACAATACTCAGGTAGGCTGTGAACACCCACAGAATTACACCGGCACCAGCCTAAACTGTTGATACAAGACAGGATGGATCCATGCTTGTCGTGTCGTGCCAAATTCTGACCCTACCATCTGAATGTCACAGGAGAAACTAAGACAAATCAAACCAGGTTGTTGCCCAATTTTGGTGAGTCTGTGTGAACTGCACCCTCATTCATAGTGTGGTCTTCTGCTGCTGTAGCTCATCTGTTTCAAGGTTTGACATGTGTTCAGAGATGCTCCTATGCATTCCTTGATTGTAATAAGTGGTTACTAGAATTACTTTTGTACTTTTTGTACCTAAGGAAGTAGCAGGAGAATGTATATTGCTAAAATGGTAGATGCTCATAAAAACCACTGCCAAAGTTCTAAATTATGAGGTCATTATTTACAAGCAATCTCTGTAAACTAAAAGCTCAAGGTTCAGACTGCCCTAAACACTCAGTTTCCAAACTTTTTATCAAGTTTTGGGTCTGGCTGGTGTAAGCAAGAGGGGATTTCCTTATATGGTCATCCTGAGGCACAGCCAGATCTGTCACTCTAAGTATAGCAGAAGGTTTAGCTATACTCTGCTTAGAAATACTTTGCAAAATTTTGGAGGCTGAAAAACAAAACAAAAAAAAAAGGGAGATTTTTTACTTTTCTAAAGAAAAATGCACAAAACAACAGTCGATACAGATTCTAATTTTGGACAGCAAAATGCCAGTGTGTTTGCCCTTTCACAGGTAATGCTATAATATTTATCAAGCTGCAGTAATCTTTGTTGCTGTGGATGTTCATTATGTCCATATTCCGGATCAAACTCATGCTCAAACATGCACAGATGGATTTGAGGCACTGCCATTTTCAATGAAGAATGAAAAAATATGTTTTTCAGTAGGTTTACAGTTTGTTTTCAGAACAGCCGTACCAGCAAGAGGAGAAGATGGTGCTCACAAACACAAGACAGCTGGCAGAAAATCAAAAGAATGTGGTTTGAGGGAGGGCGGTTTTTAAAGAGACAAGAGCTGAAACTGAGTGTTTCCAACAGTGAATGAACTGAAGGTTGGCATAAAGGGCGAGTATAGGACAAATAAGGATTTCTTTTACCTTTAGGTCATAAAAAAAAAACTACTCCAGGGTAAATGGAAATGAGCATAATTTTCACATACACGGAAATGATGGAGCTGCAAACTTTAACGAGGACATTTTTGTTTGATTCTGATCACATGATTGTTTGAACTTTGCGCTATTACATGATGTCCTATACACAGGCTAAAGGTGACAAAACTGTAAAAGCTAACACTTGGATGGATCATATTCTAAGCTATATTTTAAGGGATGGCCAACATCTTTGCAAAAAAGATCTTTGCTTTACCAATTTAAGATGTGATCTTTTCTCATAAGAACACACACACACAAAAAATAAATAAAATTATTCCACAAGCAAGTGATCTGATAGAGTTTGCAGGCATACTTACAGTGAACTGGTTGATAAAAGGAGCAATATTGAATCCAAGTGTAGGCTCCTGACCCTGGACAGCACTTTCCAGTAGCAAAGTTTCAGACTCTACCAGCATACCATACACCACAATCTTTCCCGGGAAAATGCCTCGTCTCCTTCCTCCAGCAGACATCTGGTGTAATGGATGAAAAATTAGGCTGAAAAATCTAAAAGTGAAGCACTAAAAGGAGAATCAAAAACACAAAGCAAAATACAGAACTCTTTATCTGTCGCATACTCCGACACCTCCCCCCACCTGGCCAGTGATGCTTTCTCCATCAGCTTCTGCCGTATGAGGCCGCAGGTTTCCACACAGTCCAGGATGATGGCACTCCACAGCTTCTCCCTGGAAGGCCCCTGCAGCATCCCCTGCTTATCCTCCATGTTGTTGAGCCAGAACTCCAAATGCTGCTCTGAGATATTATTGGAGTGAGACAGTCTCTTAAGCACTTCCTGTTGCTTCTTCTTTTCCACCGTGCTGAAGGCTTTCACATGACCTTGGCTGGCAGCAATGAGAGAGAGCAGAGAGAAGCCTTCGACACATCTAGCACATAAAACGGTCTTGCGCAGAATATTGAGACGGCAGGGTCAGGCTGAAAAGCGGACCCTTGCGCTTGGTTTTGGCACTCGCACCTTCCAGCTGGGAGATCAGTTTGGCTAACGCGGTGCAAAAACCCTGGTGGTAATCATGATGGTTCAGGAGCGCCATTTCTGAACATTCCAGCATGCAGCAAGTCTTCAGCTCGACTCTGATCAGTCTGAAAGCATGCTAATGCACTGCACAGTTCTGCCTCTGGGTTTGGGTTTGAAATGGGATACTGCAAATCAGCATGTCTGTCGAAATGGATTCTAAGCCCGTCTCTCAGCACAGCAACACTGCAGAGCCTCAGGTAAGTGTCTCGGCAGGAGACTTCAACAATACAGCTCAGCTCACTGCGGCTTCAGGACAAAACCTGAAAGAGCAACAATCAAGGGAAATTATCAGCTTGATGACCAACAATTAGCTTCTGATTGTTATGATACTCAAGTGATGAAATGATACTCAAAATTCACAGCAACCATCAGTCCTTGCAAACAAACAATATTACTGAAGATAAATTATTCTTAAATAAACAGGTCACTATAAGTAAATTTAGCCTGCCATTGCTTCTTGTTTGTGTGCAGCTGCTGAATCGAGGATTGAACTCCTCTGTATGCCAAAGAATCCTAGAGTCAAATGTGAGTCCAACTATCCAACAGCTAAACCTTGGCCCAAACTGGGTCACGCAACAAGACAATGATCCCAAGCACAGCAGCAAATCTACAACACAATGACTGAAAAAAGAAAAGAATCAGAAGCCCAGACCTCAACCTGATTGAAATGATGTGCACAAATTAAGTCCAGCAAACCTCAATGAACTGAATCAACATTGTCAAGAACAGATGGCCAAAATTCCTCCACAATGATGTGAGAGACTGATAGTCATACATAAAATGATTACTTCAAGTTAATGCTGCCAAAGGTGGTTCTAAAAGCTACTGAATCACGGGGTGTACTTACTTTTTCACATGCTGCTTCTGCATTTTGGCTTAAATATTGTTAAATAAACAATGACACTGTAATATGTCATGTGGTGGTGTGTGGTGTCATGCCCTCATTCAAAGTTTAAAAGCATGTACTTTCTTTCTAACTGTATAATACTCAGTAATTGTCTGTTTACTCCTCCTTCCAGATAAGGAATCATCTACTCTTACAGGTCATGTGTATGACCCTGTGGGATGTGACCAAATTTGGAGAAATCAACTCTAAAAATTCCTTCTCAGTCTTTTGTATGAGTAACAAAATTCATGTGTTGTATCAGAAGCAGTAGTTAAAAAAGAAATGCACATAAACATGGCGTATATCGTAAAAACTGCTAAATATATACGGAAAACTATTTAGATATTTGCTGAAATGCTGGGAAGGGGCATGCAGGACAGAAAACATAAAACGCACAGAGGAGACGAAAGGAAACCAGCAGAGAAATGATATTCAGGGGACCAGGCAGTGAGAGGATTCCTACAGGAATAACATCTGCTCATGTCTTCACGTCAACACGCGGCTCGTCAGAGGCGTTTGAGGAAAATGCATATTTATTGCCTATAAGAATTTCATGAACACTAAAGAGTGTCACGGGCGATCAGGGCGCACACGTCACGGCAGCGGGGAAACGGATGTTGGTGATCACCGGGAAAGGTGGCAGCACCCTTGAGGCTGCCTTCACCAATTAGCAGCGCGGTGAAATGCTGCAGAGGCCCGTCTCAAAGATGATGTACTGCGACGCCAACCAGAACATGTCACCTAATGTCAGTGGCTATTAAGTTCACACTGGCCTGGGATGGTAGCAAAGAAAAGAGTGTGCAGTGCCCTTAGGTACATTTGCCAAAGTTAATTTAAAGCTCAGGAAGCAATTAAAACTTCTTGAAAGTCGTGAGTTTTAATGTTTCACAGTATCCATTTTACATTGGTTTAATAGCTTCACCGTAAGCTTTAAAAATATCAAGACTTGTGGTATTTCCATTTGAGGCAATCCCATATTTCTTAAATGAGTCTTTGCATGTAAGGTTTTAAAATTTTCACTGAATATGATTTTGACAGTGTCATTTTATACATAAATTATACATTGTAGTAAATAAGTCTCAGAAAAATGACAACACAGAAATAATTATTAGCATCTAAAATGCTTCCTAAAATGATCCAGAAATTATTTAACAGAGGAGTCTTTAACACACACACTGCCCTCATCTGATACAACACAGAAATGCATGATAAATGGGAAGCAAACACAAGCTGAACAGGTATTAAATATGAACATTTTATTAAACATACTCAATTCATGAGACTGTAGAAACTGGCTGGTTTTATTTTTTAAATTAGCCTTCAAATTAGGTAAAACTAAAAACAAAAAAAAATTATTATTAATAATAATAATAATGTGTAAACTACAATAAATGAGAAAAGCGTCCTGCAAGTTTCCTCATGTCTTACCCTTGGCACTGTGGAAGGGGTAGATGGCTTGTTCCCAGCAGGTGTCCTCCTGGGGTCCAGTAGACAGACTGTTCTCCTCATCCAGATGGAGCTGGAACCACACTGCCAAAGCATCCAGCTCTCCCTGCTGAGTGACAGGCAGCCGCATCTCTTGAACCTCCCTGGAGCTGAGGCCTTCCAGTTCCTGTAAGTTTCAAAGTGGAGCAATAAGGCTGTGAAGGGCCTCAACTAAAATCAAAACTAAACTCAAGCTTAGATTCAGAGAAGCTGATGAATTTGAGAGAGGTTATTGCTTTCAGATTGAACAATAAGCTATAAAGCATCTTCATAAATCACAAGTCCAAATCTAAGCCTCACAGGGTTTCCCAGACCATTAACACTACTTTGATACTAAATGTCTCCTTTCAAGCTGCTGGCAGACACAGAATTGCTGTAGGGTGGTTGTGGCTCAAGAGGTAGAGTGGGTTGTCTGCTAATTGGAGGGTCAGTGGTTCAATCTCTGGATCCCCTAGTCTAAAAGTCAAAGTAGCCCTGAGTTGCCACATCCATGGGTGAGTGTATGAATGTTAGGCAAGTGTTTAGGCATAGGTGAAAAAAGCACTTGTATGAATGGGTGAATGAGGCTTCTAGTAAGAAAGTGGTTTGAGTGTTCAAATTGCATAGAAAAGTACTATATTATAAAATACCAGCCCATTTACCATCATCTTCGAAGTTTGAATTCCACCTTCCAATAAAAATGTTTATTTTAATGCAAGGAAGCCAGTGGATAATTTAAAAGAGTTAAAGATCTGAATGCTAAAACTAGAAACCAAAAAGCTTCCCTTTGAGATTGTTGTTGTTGAAGTTGTAATAAAAATGGAATTGCAGAGATACACAATTAGAGCTTGATCAATATAGGAGTTTTAAGACCAATACTGACATCGATATTTGATGATTGAGATATAATACCTACCTACCTACCTACATACATAGATTTTTGTGTGTTTTAACAGATACATAAACATAAACCATAAACACAATTATCTAATATTTGCTATGTGTAATTATTTATGAGTACTTACTAAAATATGACAATATGACAGTGCAGTTTAATAATGATCTTGTCTTACTGTCACAACAAGTCATGGATTACTCATTTTGCTCTGCCCCACCCTGCATGTATCAGCTGGTTGTTTGTTTCAAACAGCTGTTGACAGCAAATAAGTTGCAGAGTGACCTCTGGTGGATAAAATACACGATGTCAATATTCATAACATGGTTAAAGGGTGTTTCTCAGTCTCGTCTTTACTTTTTTTTCCCAACCATTATAAATGCCAAAACCAATCAGTAAATAGCTAATATCGGCCAATCTATCGTTCAAATGATATATCAGTTGGGCTCTATACATGATATCTTAATCTCATAAGCAGGAGGTTTTAGGAACAAGATGGAACGCATTCCAAATGTTAAAAACCAAATTGCAGCTGGAAAAGTTTCACTTTCTACAGTTTTTGAATACCGTTAACGGTCATATATTTTTCCGACTGAGACACAAACTGAAGATACCAGCAGCTGGGTTGTGGCATAAGTCCAAGTACAGTATCACATATCTGCTAAAATGGCCATGTTTCTTTTGCCATTGTTTTGAGGCAACAGCCCATTTATTTGTATAGATAAATATTATTTGCTTGTGTGATCATTTGCTGATATGATTCATATCAACAAATGATGATGATGATGATGATGATGATGATGATGATGATATGTGGCTAGTAAACAATGCATGTCCAAACAGGTGTGCACTGGGATCTTCCAAAACTGAAGGAAAAAAACAAAAAACAAACAAAAAAAAAAACACATCCCTGCAGGCCTATAGCTAAATGTATAATAATGCACCACTGATATACATGCATTATGCAAGTCTGTGATGTAGCCAGTATGCATTAGGCTGATGAGAACGTGGTCAGGTAATTCTGTCACTCATTCAAAGGCATACAAAGAACACATGAAAGTTGAGGAGGTCAAAACAAACTGATACCATGCTGGCTTTAAATATCAGATTGCTTGATGCAGATTAGTATGACACATACATTGGAGTCTATGAATAAGAAAATTATCATTTCTGAATGGATTTCAGCCCAAACAGAGTTTATCATCACCTGCACATTGTTGAAATCTATGTTGAGGGCTGTGAATGGCTCTGTGAGAGGTTTATATCCTCCTTGCAGTCTGCTGAGTCTTTCTGTAGTGTATGGCTCCATGGAGTCGTCTGGCTCAGAGCTGCAGCTTACTGGACTGTGGAGCTCTCCAGCTGCAGCCATGGAGAGACCGCCCACTTCTGTCACACATAGCCTGCACACACACACACACAAAGACACAGCAGTCAGCTGATCCAGACAGCTAGTTAACATAAGTGAAACATTTAAGGTCGCTGGAGAAAAAGTAGCCTATTCACAGGAACACAGACGGACTTCCGGGCCTACCTGTGATGCCGGCGGATCTCAGCACACTCGACCGCCATACCAAAGACAGTGGCTCCTGCGGGAATGACCCGTCCTGTGGCAGACTGTTCCCCATATTCATTCTCACCCCTCTGTGGGAAAAGGCACATTTGCTTCTAATCCTACCAAGCATTTAATCCCATTAATACCACTAACACATCACATGAAAGCTGACTGGATACATTTGGCTTTAACTGCAGTGTAAAGCTATTTAGAAGTTACTGGATGTGCTGAAATGTCACATCTGTAAACTCCTGTGCAAGTTTGCGTGCATTATGCCAGACCCTTAACAGGCAGCTCCTTGGCTATACATTAACAGATGCTTCTGCTGATTTGCTGACAGTGTTACAGCCCGGGCCAATGTTGCCAGCATGCGCTTTATTTTTTCAGCATTTCTGTCATACGTGGATACTGCTGTGTAGCTCCTCTGCTCAGCCAACCAATCGACAAGCTCGCCCTACTTCTGTTGCCTTATTTAAGCGCTTCAGGTCAATACCAGGTGGTTAGAATTTAATTTTAGCAGCCCACCACTGTGACTCTTGTACTACTCCACAGAGACTTGTTTATATGCTATAAGCACACAGTAGGTGGAGTTTAGCTGTATTTCTGAGGTATTTCTTGTACTGCCTGGGGGGGGGGTCAAACTTAGTTTTCTCATTCACGCGCATACACACGCAAACACATGCATACTCACACACTCACATGTGACTCCCACTTTTGTCTTCATATTCCTTTTTTGCTGATTTGACTAACCCTGTCCTAGCTGCAGTTTTATTGCAGCTTTTGTTTTTTGCAAAGCAATAAATAACTTTGCTACACCAACAACAACTGGTTTTATCCCTGTACCCTGCCCGGTAGAGCTGGGTTGTTACACAGAGAGTACACCAGAACTTCTTGAGGCTAAACCATCTGATCGCGTAGCTGATATTTGACCCCTCACTTCAATAGGAAGTGTTATTCACAAGAAGTAAAATCTGTAGCCAGCTTTCTAAACTGAATTTCACAAAAATTCCAAAGTAGGTCAGGTGCCGTCCCCGTGTGAGTGTATGAATGCAATAATTCATGCAGCAAAGGCTATACATCTGCAGTTCATTTACTAGTTTATAAGGAATGTTGTAGTTTCATCTTTGTGTTTAATCACTGGAGATACCTTTGGAGGTAGCAGGAGGTGGTGCCAAGCATGAATGAGACTCTCTATGATGCCCTCTCCAAACAATCCTGCATCTACAGTCTCTGTCACCACCAATGAGACCCTTTGTAGGACAGATAACAGCATAAAGCAGTTATGGAAACACATTTTTTTTAAAAAGACTTTGTAAAACAAAGAACATTACAATAATACATGCTAAGACCAGCTAAATGACAACACCTGTAGGGTCATTAAAAAGTAGTTTAAGTACAAAGTGCACCTGTGCGGTATGTCCTTTGGCACTTCCATCTCCAGGGACTTCTTATGGAGGATCCTGATGCTGCCATCCATTCCATTTGCGCTCACTACCTCACAGGCCAGTTCATACATCGTCTTTGACAGCTCACAGGCGTACACCTCGGCAGCTCCTGCCTTCTTAGCACACATGCTTCATACAGAGAAGCAGGAATTCAGGACAAGAATTCTCTTGTGAAGCCAAAGTAAGAAACTTAAATCTGGTACTAACCCTGGAATTTGTTTTGAAGACTCTAAATTTAACTTTCAAATCGCACGGCATAACTTAAGGAAATGAACTTTTTCCTCATTCTAATGGAAAATATCTCACCTAAGGATTCCAGTGCCAGTACCTATGTCAAGTACAGTGTTGCAGCCCTTTTGAACCGCCTTCTGAATGGCTTGCTGGTACTTCTGGTTTCTCCCGTGGTCGTTGAGCATAAGGAAATGCCAGCGCTCCACCAGGAAGATGGCCACACGGTTGAAGTTCTCTCTGGCTTCTGGGTAGTCTGATCTCAGCTTCAGAGCTTTGTGAAAATGATCTGCAGCTTCATCTCTGAACCCCATTCTGGATAGTAAATGGAGAGCCACATTACAGTCAAAAACAGGATGAAAATAGAAATTATTGAGTGAATGTAAAATGCCACATAACTAAGAAACACAAGTGCTTAAAAATACACATTTTGTAATATACTGTGATACTTCAAGCAAGGCCATATATTGTGTTTTTTTTTTTTTTTAATCATCCATCCATCCATTTTCTGCCACTTGTTTGGGTCCAGGTCATGGGGCGGGAGTCTAAGCAGAGATATCCAGATGCCCCCTCCCCCACCACTACCTCCTGCTTTTCAGGGGGGACGCCAAAGTGTTCCCAGGCCAGCCAAGAGATGTAATCTATCTCTCTAGTATTTCCTAGGTCTGCCCTGAGGCCTCCTCCTGGTAAGACACACCCAAATCACCTCACTAGCCCAGAAGGCATCCTGAACCACCTCAATTGGCTCCTTTTGATGTGGAGAAGTAGAAGCTCTACTCTGAGCCCCTCCCAAATGACCGAGCTCCTCACCCTATCTCTAAGGGAGAGAGCCCTGACGCTCTTCGAAGGAAGCTCATTTCTGCCATTAGTATCCACCATCTCATTCTTTTGATGACTACCCACAGGTCATGGCCGTAGGTGAGGGCAGAAACTTAAGACAGCTTCACTTTTGTGCTCAGCTTTCTCTTCACCAAACACAGACCGACACAGCGTTCACATCACTGAAGATGCTGCACCAATCCATCTGCCAACCTCCGGATCCACTCTCCTCTCAGTCAAGAACGATTTAATCTCTTAACTGTCATAGTATAAACATAATCAATATTTTCTTACACTCACTGTATCTGTGGTAGCAATTTGCAGAGAAGAGTACCTGAACAGGTGTTCGCCCATGCTGTTTAGAATCACTTCGTCATCGGGGAAAAGTTCCAGAGCTTGTTCATAACAATCAAAAAGGTCCTGAATGCGGCCCACAGAGTCCAGTTCTTCTGCCCATTTGAAGAGTGTGAACCTGAAGGACTCCTAAAAGGGGGAGAGTTCAATTACTATATTTTTATATTTTTCTACACTTTTCCTTTTTAAATAGATAAGGTAATGGTTATTAGGGCCATTAATCATCATGTGACTTCCCCCTCTTACTACTCTGAGCCAATTTCAGCTAATCAGTTCACAAACTTTTAGAACCTTTAAAAAGAAAAGTTAAACCATCCTCTAGCTCATTGGTTGTAATGTAATGCTCTTTACTGCTAAAGGCTGCTAAGTGCCCCCCTTCTGTAGAAGCTATGGTTTCTTACTTGCCCACAGGCTGTATCCCTTTGTGTTTTAAGCATGCTGCATTCCAGCACACTTCAGAGAAACCTAACTTAGAACCTGCTGTGTTCAAGAACTATGCATCTATATCCAAACTCCCTTTTTTGTCAAAGATGTGCTTCAGTGTGGGTTTTAGTAAAAGACCTCGACTCGGATTGCAATTCTGAAGATTTCAAATGATCTTTTAATGACATCAGTTCTGTGACACTGTAGACCATCATATGCTTATGAAGAGGTCATGTGACTAGGTCAGTCTTTCAGGCACAACATTAGATTAGATCTCATCCCCTACACAAAAGTTTCACCATTTCTGTAAGAGTCTTTGAAATCCTATTCTCCACTGCAGTCTTGTGGAGTTCACGTAGGGCTCTGTTCTACAGCCCCTATTATTCTCTATATACTTGCTGCTATAGGTATAAATACTATTTATTCACAGATTATATTCAGATTTTTTCTTCCCAAATAGATCAGCCTTCTGTTATCTGAAACCAGATTTTGTTGCATTTTTTACAGCTCAACGCTGCTCAAAAAGATGCTGTCCCAGAATTAGTCAGAGGGTTTACCCTCTGTTCTCTGCTGACTAATTCTCACCAGCACTCATCATTAACAACCATATTTTGTTTTGTCTGACTTAAAAAAATATATATATAAAAAAACAGAGACCAGCCTTTTCTAAAGCAGACGTAGAGGAGCTTATTCTAGTCTTTGCCTCATCTCGAACTGACTACTGTGATGTGCTCTAACCTTGCAGGAAAGTGACAACTTACTAGATCAAACAGACAGTTTCATATATCACACTTCTACTTCTGTCTCTTCACTGGATCCCAGCTTTGCATAAAATTTCTCACCCTTATGTACAGCACGTGCACCTAATTTCTTTCACTTTCATTCTTCAACTTCACTCACTTGCATCAAATATGCAACTCACCCCATTAGCACTGAGCTTTTGAGGCTGTGGCACCCAACCTGTGACAAGTTCTGCCGGCACCCCTTCGTTTGCAGTGTCTGCAGATTACATGCTTGGCTAAGATATATTCTCCAAGTCTGCTTGTATGCATTTCTTGGGGCATTTTAATTCAAGTTTTTCAACTTTTTTTTTTTTCATTCATTTGTTTGACTTCTTTATCACAGTGTTGTACATTTTTCTTTCAAAATGCAGTTTACTGTGTACTCAATCAGTAAATTTTGATTGCTTGCTGTAAAAATCGACCTCTGAGTGTATACTTGTGGCTGATTATCTGCGTGTTTGGCACTTAGTGCTGACAGACTGGTTTTCAGTGTAGTGTAAACAGTCATTACCCTTTTTCAAAGTCCTTAAACACAGGTGCGAGGTTGAGGACCAGAAGGTAGTGTGCAAACGCAGTTCCGTAATCTTGGTTGAGCAAGCACTGCTAGGGCAGCTTTCCAGAGAACTGGACACCAGCTCATTCCTGACAGGGTCCACGCCTCGGCGTCGACCTTCGGGTCCTCCTGCCATGCTTCTGCCGTGTGCTGGTGTTAGGCATCCCTCAAATTAAGAGCAATAAGTGGCAATCCTTTAAGAAAAAGTAATGATACAATATACACAGTCTGAAGCCACTTTCAGTGCTATTTAAATTGTTATATATTAAAACAGATTATGTGCTACAGTCATTTGAAAAAGAAATTACATCGA
>JAMQGT020008339.1:0-19726 GCA_024447675.2 Pterophyllum scalare
GATGTTATGTCTGACACTTACTTGGTTCAGTTACGTATTGCTTACCTACTTTTAGATTTTTACGCATATACTCTATAGTATACTAGTATAGCACATTATTGCTATTACTGTACTTTTAAAAAAGCGTTATCATGATATGTTAATATAATATAGAATTTACTTTGTCAAGTAGTGACCCAGTTTAGCCTCTTGTAAGTAGCAAGTAGGCTAATTCTAATATAAGAAACGTGGACCCAAGTGCAAACAGAAATACTGGGCAGTATGTTCTTATTGAGTTTTAGCCTTTGTAGCTAGCTTACTGCATCTGGTCAGAGTATAAAAACCTTTTATTTTTTTCTTTCAAATTACTGATTATACAGTAATATTATTTATTTTATGCATATTATAATATTGAAATGCTTTTTTATTTGACCAGTTTTATACAGTTTTATTGGTTAATGTTGCCTTGATATGTCAGTGCTGTGGTTGGCAAGTTAGCTTCTTTTAAGTAGAGCACAGACTAGTATAAGAAACTTGGCTGATAAGCAACAATAACCTTTATACTCACAACTGTAAATGGATGTTTGAGACTGTTTCTTAGCTAGGCTCATTCTTGGTGTAATGTTTCCTTGAGCATTTTCAATTAGAAGAATATTTTATTAATATTGAATATTACTGAATATGTTGAAGTATTTCTGCAATAAGTAATTGACGTCCGTGTCTCTGAACAGCTGATTTGCCAGCTTCTGTTAGCTGCATTTACTGGTTCAGGTTTAGATCATTTAATGTTGCTGTGGAGGTCTGCCGCTGTCATCTCCAATCTTGTCAGTTTGGGTGGAGGTGAGGGTTTGTTTTTATGGTGCTGTCAGAGACTGGGGGTGTTGCTGTCTTAAAAAAGCCAGTATTTGTTCATCTGTGTTTTAGCCAAGCTGTCTTGACTTGAATGTGTGCCTCATTTCAAGTTTTGAGCTTTTGCTTCTGAGAGTGTTCATCATGAGAGTGAGTAAACCCAGATTTTCTTTTCTTTTTTTTTCTCCAAGATTTGATTAGCTTTGTAATACCAGTTTCAGATTAATGGTAGGAAAAGCTGTTTTTCAGGCTCATTAATTTATATTTTTATTTCATTTGGGGTATCTTCCTTAGTCATTCACCAGGTCAGAATGAAAAGTTTTACATTTACACAGCCTGACTGAGCAGTGTTGGAAATGTGCTGCTGTTACTGTTTCCAATTGGGACTTTAGAATTGGGCATCTAGTAAAAGGGCTGGTATTAACACACTGACCTGTTGTACCACCTTGTTCCTTCTCAGCCAGCTCAGAGAGGCCTGGGGGGACTGCTAAAGATGTCTGCAGAGAGACACAGAAAGAGCTGGGGGATATATTTTTTTGAACAAACCACACAAGAAAGCCAGAAAAATGTGATTATGTAAATCTGTCAACAAATAGTTGATTGGGAGCATCTTTTAAGCTCAGTTTGCATTTGTCAGATGTCAAAATTGAAGTTGATTTATGTTGAAACGTGTCTGTGATGCTGCTCCGCATCCAGGGTTGGTAGCCTTAAGGCTGTCTAGCAATCAAATGAGACAATTTCCAACAGCTTTCTTGACAAAAATGAGACAGGCGTAGGAACACTGAGCAGTGCAGCCTTTGTGTACATTCAAGCAGATGTTGAGTGGGAGGACTTGTGTAAGTTTAGACTTGCCAGGAAATGTTTGAAGTTTTGACTCTTCTAGTGAATATACAACCCTGTGCTGAAGCCCAAAGGGGTCTTGTACTCCCACCCGCTCACTTAAAAGCTAAACTGGTCCCAGATTACAGGTTAAAACTAATGGTGGGGCTGTAGCTCCTAACCATGCAGATGCTCTCTCGGTGGGAAAGCTGTTCACATTGCAGTATGAGGGGAAAAAACATACCAAAGCTCATTATTGTGGGTGAAAACAACTTAGCTTGCCAAGTATTCCTACGTGACAAGAAACAGATTGGGCCTGAAATATGAAACATGAAGTACCACAGTGCTGTTTTGTTCTGAACTCCTGTCATTTGTTAACAATGGGTAACATTTTACAAAAAAATGTATTTTTGATAAATTATTGGTTTGAGTTGTGAGCATTTAGCTGCTTTAGATTAGACTATACCAGATCACTTAGAAAAACCATCTGCCAAGCAGTGGTTGGTGTAATTGGTTCGTGTTTTGCTGCCATCTGTTTCTCTGCCAACCTCAGAGACGCCATGTCTGCAGCACAGGGGTCTATGGTACTAAGGCCCTGATAGGTGACCTGACCCCTCATACTGACAGCTGAACAATCAGTCACAGAGTCTGACTGCAAGGCATCACACAGAGAGAGGATGGTGGAGGCTGCTGTGTTGTTTCAGGGCTGAGAGGAGTGCTAGCTGTTAACTATAACTTAGGCTGGAGAGCAGATATAACTTAAAAATTCATTTATCCTTGCAGTAGATCACCAGATTGGATTGCACGTTAATGTTAATGCGCTACGAGCCGGTCTGTGCTTACATCAAAAATTTTATGTAACAGACATAGCATTGTGATGCCACCCACTTTGGACCTCTATTTGTGAATTTTGAATCCTGGCCCTTAGTATTATGGATGTATTATGGAAGTGACCATCTTTGGGTGGTGAAGTGCTAAGTTATTGCCTAAAGTGCCATGGACCATATGTGTGCCTCAATCAGACACAATAATTTGTGTTCAGTAAGAAATAAAATACTAGGAAACTGGAACAGCGACTTGATGGGCATATTATTTGCCAGATAGTTTAAAATTGCTCTAAAAGTCAGAAAAGCCAAACATGGACAGGTGAGACAGAATGACTGAAGTAGAAAGCTAGACCGATAACTGGCATGCAACTGATTAATCTTAATGCAGTGGAAGCAGTTGAGTTATAAAAAAGCCAAACCCTGGGCACAGGTTTAGCTCACTGGGTTAAGCATGCAACCCACAAAGGCCTGGGTTTTTAAGAACCTTATGTTGCTATTTTTTGTAGATGTAAAGAAGTCAGTAACTAAGAGTTGCAAAAAAGTTAGATTTTTATTATTGTAAGGTTTTAATCTGTTATAGTATGAGTCTGATTGTGTTCTGAGATCTGTATCCAGTTGCTACAAAGATTTTTAGTGTATTGTTACTCCCACCTATGAAACCCTAATCTGAGATCCTCCTTTCCTTGTGTGCGTGCCACAGGAGAGACAGCGACTAGAGACCATCTTAAACCTCTGTGCTGAATACAACAAAGGCGACAGCACCGGCCTGGACCCACTCTGCTCAGGGAGGTCGGGTTTCCCTGGAAGTCTGGCCGATGGCTCCGGGCGGAGATCATCTATGGAGAATGTCCTGGAAGGGACAGCATGCTCAACCACGCTCCGTCTGGCACAGAGACAGAGGGAGAGTGATGAGGAGAACCTGAAGGAGGAGTGTAGTAGCACAGAAAGCACTCATCAGGAGGTGAGGACATCTCCTGCTCCCAGCATAGCATCTGCACTGCACAATGGAAACAGACAGGTCAGAGGGAGTGCTTATTTCAGATGCTCTCTGTGCATGCAGCTGCAGGACTAGCATGTGCAAACGATGCGCTATGCTTTACAGTGGTTCTCAAAGTGCACTTCAAAACATCATCTTCACAAAGTTCCAGTTAGTTACTCTTTGCACCTTTAATTTAAAACCATTTTATTGTCTTTTGCTTTGCTTGTGTTTCAGATTGCTTGTGTTTTAGGTCTATTGGGCAGTGGAAAAGCTGTTTGCACTGGATCTTGCATGAGGCTCATTTGTTAACCAGCACCATCTATGTTTCTGCCCTCATTTGGTTTTATTCCCATTTTCTGTCACTGTCTTTCTCAGATTTCCTAATCATAAAATATTGTAATTAAAGTGGACAGCGGTCTGTGCCGATATTAAGTAATTTAGAACTGATTGTTTACATTTTTGCTCCTGAAATTTGTCATTTTTACACATTGAAATGCCACACCATGCCAGCTTTTCCTGAATGTCTATAAGATTGAGAACACAAAGAATTGATTGATCTCTCTCTCTCTCTGAAGCATGATGACTCCTCCAGCTCGGGCAGTGCTGGTCGTATGGAGCTGGGCTACCTGGAGGACGAGCGGGTCCGTGTTCTGGCTCGGATAGATGAGCTCAAAACCCGACTTACAGAACTAGAGCAACAACTCCAAGAGTCCAAACAAGAGGTAGAGTAAATCCATCTGGACCTGTGGATGGTCCTGATGGGAATTAGTTTAGACGTTTCACCCTCCAATGACACTTGTGGCACAAAAATCTAAAGCACCACGTGTCTTTTCATTCTCTGCTTAAAAAAAGTTTTTAAAAAAAGTAAAAAAAAGTTCCAATCCCAGCAGTCTTTGGTGAGTGTTAATTTTTTTTTCCCATGCTGTTATTACTGTGGCTGGTAACATGATAGCTCAGTAAAAACTGAATCCACCTGTTGGCTGCAGCATTATCACTGGTTATGTTACACTGTGGAGGGCTGAAGGTCAGGATGATACTGGTCTCAGAACCCGCTGGTCATACTGTAACACTGGTGTTGTTCCAGGCTGAGATGGAGCGTGCCTTACTACAGGGCGAGAGGCAGGCAGAGCTCGACCAGATAGAGGCTGAAACAGACATCATTGCTCAGCTGCAGCACAAGCTGGACGAGCTGGAGAGCGCCATCCAAAGGGAGAAGGACAAGGTACATGAAGCAGTAATTAAGAGTATGGGACGGTTGTAAACAGCTTTATTTTTTTTTTTAATTTCAGTTCAGGTTACAAATTTAAATATTTATAGGTTATGAACATTTTTGTTACTACAGAAAGAGAATAAACACACACAGATACACTCACTGCCTGTGCCTTTACCGTCTCTAAACAGTCTTTTCTGGTGTCTTACATTCCTTGCCGGTACTGTTGGTGTTTCTACATAAGGCAGCATTCCTGTCTGCTCTGAGCATCCTTGATACCATACTTTGAGATCACATAAAGGACTTAATAAAAGACTTGGTTTACCTCCTTAAGTGTCTCCTATTGCATGTTTCTGCCTTAGGGTTCTACTTTGTGTTCTCCACAGCTTGAGTCAGCTGACGAGCTGCCACCAATTAACCTTTAATCCTCCCTTTGCTTCCTCAGCACTCACAGAATGTTTGTTTAACTCTGCTTGCATATTTCTTCACTCTGCATGACAGATCCTGTAGGCCAGCCAGCTCTGTAGTTTTGGTTCTATAGTGCACGAGTTCCACTAGAGAGCTTTAAAATGGTGTTCCACTAGCGGACAAGGGAATGTATGAGCATGTTGATGGTGGTTTTAGGTGGCTCATTTTTCTGTTTACTTGCACATACAGCATTTTACTACAAGACAGAAAGTGGAAATTAGATATATTTAGCAACTTTGCATTATCATAGTTGTAATATCTGTGCTAGCTGTAGAGTCCTAGTGGACTTTTTATCCACATAGAAATGCACTTTTAGAAGGTGAAGTTCTAAAGCCACCCTTGATTCAACACAGCCAATAACAGCAAGGTTAGTATTTATTGATTTCTGGGCATGAAAACGGAGCAGCACCCAGGAGGCATGATGCCTCTGGAACTTCTGAGGTGGGAATATTCTTTTCTCAATAATTGCCCAGTAAAATTGTGGCAACTTCTCTGCTGCTTATTGAAGTTTGAAATATTTACTGCCTATAATAACCATTGTCATATACAGAAGAAATTGTTCATTTCTAGCAATCCCACAGGAATCATTTAGACTATCATATTAGATACTGTACATACCTCCTTCTTGTGCCCTGCCCAACCGTAAAATCTGTCACCACATGTCTGTTGCTAACACCTTACAGCTTTTGATTTGCATGGCGTGGATTTTGAGCAGTGTTCTTCTGTCTTTCTCTCCTATCGTCCATCCATCCTGTGTGTGGGTGTGTGTTGTGTCTTTCTAGGAGAGGGCTAATGTTGAGGCCGAGCGCCGGGTTCTGCAGAGCCTCCAGGAGGGCTACGCTGAGCTGAAGAACCAGCTTCATAATTGTCCCGAGTCCCTGCGGGAACAGTTGCAGGAACAGCTCAAGAGGGTGGGTTGTCAGTCGAGCAGAAGGACCCAGAACACCCCTCCCGATCTACCAACTCTAGCCTACAGCCTTCACCATCCTGCCTACAACCTTCTGTATTGTAGCACCAAGTACTTTCCTTCAAGCCTGTAGCAAACAGTTAGCTTTTTATAAAAGTGGAGTTAATTGGTCTGGCTCATGGCATTATAGATAGGGTTTTAAATTTAGTTTTTGAAATATCAGGTGTTTTAATAAAGTAGACCATCTCTTTGATGCCTCATGCCAATGCCAAATCTTTCTACAACCCACTCAGCAGCTCTTTTGGTCAAACCTCTGGGCACATGTGTTGGTCAGTCATTTTGAATCACCAGTCAGATTTGATTTAGAAAAAAAAAACTTGAAAAAAATGATCTGCCTTTGCCACAAAATATGGTTTTAAAATGCTTTTTGCCCTGGAAGTCATACATCCACAGCTATCTTTACTGTAACCAAATTCTGCTGTAGGTTTCAGCTCAGGACACTGCCATAGAGTTTGCATTTGTAGACTTGGAACTGTATTGTCTAACAACAGAAAATGCAGTATTTAAATATATATAAAAAATAGTTGTAAGACTCTGACCACAGCCCTGTACCATCTGTGAAAACCTGCATGTGTGAATCTGATCTGCATCTCTTTTGTGATTTGTCATGGCTCACATATTGTGTATAACTGCTCACTAATCAATTAACATAGGCCCTGACCAGATTCATTCTCTTGTTTTCCCTTGCTTACTCCCTATGAGTCTGTATGTAAATGAATATTGCTGTTTGATTTAGAATCAGTGGCATCTTTGGTTTTTCCGTCAGGAATATCTCATCAGTTCCCAGTGATACTGTGTCAGGATTAAGTTAAGTTCTTTGCAAAGCAGTGGCCTGTGATTTTACAGAATTTTAATGCTGCACAGGTGGGAATTTCAGGCTCAACCAGCAAAGTAAAATTAAGTTTGAAACTCAAATGCCAGCAGCATGAAGTCTAAAAAAATAAGAGAAACTGCTCCCAAAGTGTGACATTTTTCAGTGTTTCTGGGTTCTGTTTGAACAACTTACAAAAACAAGTCATTTGAGTGATTCTTACACTGCTTTTAAGTAAACTGGTTATTCAAGACTGCCTGTCCTGATTGCATACTCTTGGAATGAAGTGTGTGCGCTCTAAGCAGTAAAAGTTGTTGAGTCTAATTGACAGATTAAAAGATCAAATTACTTTGATTACAAAAATTGGACTGCAAATTTTTTTTCAATTAAAAAAACATTTTTGGGTGTGCATCCTCTGTTCCATGTGTACAACATACTTTTAATTAGCACACACTAGTAGCTGTGTTGTAGTAGAAGACTGTTCCTCTTCTTGGCTGACTGCTTAAAAGCACACCCTGCTCTCCATCCATCCATTATCCGTCAACTATCGCTCAATTAGCTACTTCTCGGTCATTTATATTTGAAATCTTCTGAAACTGGCATAAATATTCTTTGGGTAAGGCTCTACAAAATAGGGTTCACAGATTTTCAATTTTTTTAGGTTTTTTTTTCTTTTCCCAATTTTGAAGATAAATGGTACATTCATGTTTAACATCAGTGACTACGTCTCCCTTATTTACTGGCTAAATCTTTTCACTGGGCAAATCTATACAAAATGATGCAGAGGAATTTCTGATTTTATTTATTTTATTTTTTTCAAATGTTCAAAATTTTCAAGAAATACTGTAGATTGATTTTTAATTTCAATCACTACTACACCATTATTTTGTTGGCCAATTATTCTGAAATGTAGTATGAGTATTCATTAGGCAAAGGTCTACAGTCTGGTCCAGATAGATTTTAATTTTTTACTCAATGATGGTTGATCTACAGCCAAATTAGTTTTCATTCCAATATATCACATATTGTACATGTAAAACAGCAGAGCTATATAGTTCAACAGGTTTCTTTTTTCTTCTTCTTCAAGTAAAGCCAAGGTGCTTCTGCTGTTAGCTACTACCCTAGTAAGAAGGGCTTTTTCTTTTCTTTTTCTTTTTTTTTAAGTACAATAGTAATGTTTGCTTTTATATTTGTGGGGTAACCATTGCTATTGTGTGGGGCTTAATTAGGATGGAGAGGCACTGGAAGCAGGAACTAAAAAATTTGAGGACCTGGAGTTTCAGCAGCTGGAGAGAGAAAGCAGCCTGGAGGAGGAGCGAGAGACAATCAGCCAGCAGCTGCTCCAGGAGAGAGCTGAGTACCAGCACAGTGTGGCCAAGAGGAAGGTGAGGAAACAAAAATTAACATTGGCAAGCTTGGGTTATTTATGAAGTCTGACCATACCTAAGTTTTGGTTTAGCATCTCACACCAGTGATTCAGCAGGTAGCAGTGTTTGAGTGTTAGTTTGCAATGCATTCTTCTTAACATTGCAGTGTGTAAAATTTTCACCGCTAGATGTGGATTGTAGTCGGATGAGTTTGTCTGCTTTCTTACTCCTCACAGTTCAAGGGTATAATCCTAGCTACGGTGGCTGCTGTGGAACAAACATGTTAGTCAGCCAAGACAGATCAAAAACGTTAAAATAAGACTGTACTACATAGTCACCGCAGCTGGCCAGATTGTTTCTACTACTGTTAGTGCAAAAAAAATAAAAAATGTTAAGACACTATATTTTAACATATTTGAATATCAACATAAATCAGGAAATAAATAATGGCTATAGTCAGTCAAATAATTTTGCAGTATGTTATGATTTTACCTCTGAATCACTTCCAAAACTCTGGCCAACCTTCATCTGTTGAGTGTACTCACATAGTAAAGTGCCACCTGACCAGATCTGCCCCGGAGTTTTTCCCTATTGTGTAGGCTGTCAGTCCACTGTTTACCTTGACTGTCGGTGTCGGGTGAGAAGCATCCACCGTTATTTACTCTGGAAGAGGCTATAAAACTTTGTGAAAGGAGTTTGGTATGGATGATAAATGGTAAATGGACTGGTTCTTATGTAACAGTTTTTTTTACTCTACTCAAGCACTCAAAGCACAACACATTCACCCATTCACACGCACATTCATACTAGCACTTCTGCATCTAAGTGCTTTCTATCTAACATTTGCACACATATTCACACGCGATGAATGCATTGGGAGCTACTCAGGGTTCAGAATCTTGCCCAAGGATACTTTGGCATGCAGGCAGTAATGGCGATAATATCAGGAATAAATCAACATATTAATTCAAGTTTTTATGAGTTCAGGCCAGTTAGAAAATGTATAGTTGTCATAAAGGAGGTAAACTATCCAAAACTGATTTTTGCACCACTCTGTAAGCATGCTTTTTAATGCTGTAAGGCAGAGTCTGTGAGGATTGATTCACTTCTGAAGCCAACTTCAAGAGGCCATTAGAGGTGTTACAGCTTTTGGCACTCTGCATTGTGTCCAGATGTTGGCCCTTGTTCCCAGATTTCTAGACCCCAGAGTTTGAAACAAAGGAAAAATACTTTAAATTTGTGTTATCTTCTGTAGGACAAGGTGTCAGCGCTGGAGAACCAGGCCAGCCAGCTTGGCCTACAGGCAACTCAGGAGTGTGAGCGGCTGGCCAAAGACAGAACACTCACACTGCAAATGCTCCAGAAGGTACAGGAACCATTTCAAACCAACACCAAAATAACATCTCACCCAAAGTGGTAGTTTTAGGGAAGCATACAGCTGCTACCAAGAATGAATGCATGTTTTTAATTGTCCAGGAAAAGGAGAGGCTGTCGGCCCTGGAGAAGAGATACCACAGTCTGACTGGAGGAAAAGGCTTCCCCAAGTGTTCCACTGCAATGAGGGAGGTGAGAAGCTTTTTGTTGATGCAGTAAAACATGATTTCACGCTCACCTCTCTCTGTGCTCCTGGCCTGAAAACACAAGGCAGCTTTGAGTCACAGCTGATTTCCTACCACATTTAATCTCTCAACTCACATTGATGTGCTGCTGTGCAGAGATTAATCTTTTAGGTATAACAAAAGATTTGAGGCAGGAAATTTTACATGATATGATTTTAAGCATGCTGTGTGCAACTTCCTTTAATATATTAGAATGGATTGCAAAGTAATTTAGACCTTTCTGGAGCCCATTTTTCGAAAATTCAAAGACACTGAAAAGAGGCAAAATGAGGTTTGTAAGCAGGAACATTCAGTTTTGTCATGCCAGCAGCTCCCCGCACAACAGACTCCAAAACAAAGCCCACATAAGGACAACAAAACATCTGAAGACTGATTTGGCTTCAGATAGTATTTTAGAAGTGATCGTATCAGAGAACAAGCACCCTAAGGTTTCTGTTGGTTATTAAGCAATTTCTCTGGGTCAGCTAATGTTAGCAAACATTAGCCAGAAGAAACACAGTTTCATGAAGCCGTGTGGCCAAGAGGGAATTTAACAGTCAGGGAAAATTACAGTCAGTGTCAGCAGGTTCTTCAGTTCATGAAAGGAATGGTTTGGTTTTGAAGAACAAATCAAACATTAAGCTCTTTGTTGTTTTTTTTTGGCTAATGTTAGCCATTGCTAACATGGCTGGATTGCGGGCTGTGTTATATAGAAAAATACTATCTTGAATCAGCTAATTCATCCAAACTTCTAGGGCTGATCTGGTAACTTGGTTGCCATTTTCATATTATTTCATAAGATAACATTAAGAGCTAACTATCATCAGATTCATGCAGCTTTGCTAAATTAGAGCTTGCAGGTTGGTATCCTTATCTTGTTTAAGTTATAGCTAGCAAAATTGTATCTGAGATAAAATGTGAGTTGGCAAGGGTCCCAAACAACTTCACCTGCTGACATGATCCATGATGCTATCTTAGCAAAATGCCAGATGGTGAGCCATCAATAAACTGCATACAAAAAATGTCCTAAAGATGCATAACTAACATTTGCTTTCTGCAGTAACAGCCAACTTTGGCAAGCTAGCTATAACTTAGCTACTCAGCAGTTGGTAGCGGTAGCTTCTTCACATTGTCATTCTGAGACTCTGGTATAAAGCTTATATGCTGGTCTGTTATTTGATGTACATGCTGATATGAAAATGATTCAACAGCAAAAAATAATAATGCAGGAAAATTTAGTAACATGCAGCTGGCAACATGATGCCAGCTGCAGTTCAGTTATGGCCATGAGTCTCATTAACACCAGTGATTTCTTATAGAGAGCTCCTTTAATTCAGAGTGTGAGGAGCCCAGGCTTTATCAGACACTATGCTGTTGAATGTTTCTGAAATGGTTGAACTCTCTGTGTTGCTGAAGCTGTAACACAGGGAAGGCCACTGTTAAGGTGTTTTGTTCTATTTTTTTCTTTTGGTGAAGAACGGAACTCTTCTTAAAAGTTTCCTGTAGATATTAAAATTTCTTACCCCTGGACTGTCAAAACAGGAAGCACTCCATATCAGCGAGGCTGACCTGTTGTTGGAGGACTTCCGCTCCTCCCAGCGCTCCCTCTGTCGAGCCTCACCTTCCTACTTACATCCCTCCCCTCCCTGTCAGTTGTACCCCAGCAGCCCTACAGAGGTAACTGAACTAACCATCCCCGCATGATGCCCTTCTGCTGTCTTGTGCTTTCTGCCCTTTACTGTGTTGGTGTTGTGGTCACGCTGTGGCTGTAGTTGCAACTGTACTGTAGTGTGCTGATACGTGATAAGTTTTCACAGATAAGTGTGCTTTAAAGGCTGGTCATAGTGTTATGATCAGAAGCCAGTTTTTTTTAAACACTTGTTAATTGACTACTGCATCACGGTTGCTGTGGAAACCAAAAGTGTGTTTATTGCAGTGTGTTCCTGTCTCTCGTCACACATGCACTATCCACCTTTTAATGTGATGTGAATGTGAGCCTGGTTTGCACAACTGTACACAAAAAAAGTTGAAGGATTTGTCGACTGGCTCTGTGCCTGTGTGTACTTGTGTATGTGTGTTGAGGTACTGTGTCCGAATGGCACGGTGCGGCGTTGTCCTCACTGCTTCTCATCCTGTCTGTTGTTGGCTGTCTGCTGCGGCTCAGGAATACATGAAGCTGTCAGATGTCTATAAGATGTACGGCAGCAGTGGCCACCTTGAAAACAGCAAGCCCAGCTCGCACGGCCGCTCATGTGCCATAGATGCTGTGTTAGCTGGCGCCTGTGAGGTACCATCACTTCCTGTCCATCTCTTTCCTCACTTGCTCTGTTTCGACTCTCAGTTTCTGCTCTCCTGTCTCTCTCTTCCCTTTCCATGTCATGTTGCTCCCTCTGCTGGTTAATCAAACTGACTGTTGACTTTGGTCTCTACCACATTGATGTGTGGTTTTAAACAGCTTGTAGTCACTCCCTCTGTAGCTGTGAGGCAGTGTTCACTTACAGTAAGGACGATATGGCAGCTGTACGCTACATCAAATCAGAAGCAGCAGAGGGTTGTTTAGGATTGGATTGATTTGTGTATGTTTGGATTGAATTGATGAAGGTTAAATTTCAAGCTAAAAATTCTGCTTTCACTCTCATAGCTTTATTTTGGGGAAAAAACTGTTATGTGATTTTTGGTACTGATGTTAATGTAATATGCATAGACTGTATATGAAAGATGGACATAACCATTGTGCTGTTACCCACTGATTATTAAAGTCCTGTTGTAAAGCCTCAGTGTTTTTGTCATTGGCCTCTTACCTGATGTCATGAGTGAGTGAGATCACACAGAAACAACTTGTCACCCTAAAGCATATGTAGCAGTATCTATAAATGTGTAATATACACTTGTTTTCTGGTTGGGAAAAAAACAGTCATTTGTTTACATGAAAACTAGAAACAGCTATAGAATAGATGCTTAAATTTTAAATGAGGGAATTCTAATTTTGTGTATTTGTAGCTGTAGCTCTGTAAATAATGTTGAACAATAAATTCTCTATTAAGGAACCTAAGATGATAAATATATGACAATATATTTACACAAGGATTCATTTAAAATCGCAATTAGTGGTTTTCCATTGATATACAATTAGTACTAATGAGAGAAACATGAAATCAAGCACATGTCAGGGTGGATGATAACATGGTGATGCTGATATACTGGTTCTTATATCAGTCTATCCCTGATGTTGACTCTGTGTATTGTGTGTCTGTATTTATACCCTTCCTCCTTCACACCTTCATGATACAGAGGCTCTCTGTTACTGCTGATCCACAAGAAAAGTTCGATTGTAGAATCGGTTCTGTCCTGTTGCTGTTGAGCTAGGGTGCCACCTTTTAACCCAACTCATACGTCCTCCAAATTTGTAGCATAACTGTTGGTAGCCCATATGCTTCCATACAATCTTTTAACATTTCATTACAAATATTTATTTAAAATATTTCCAGTGTTTTTCTCATTTCAATAGGTCACATCTATAGGATGTTGTCACAGTTGGCATTCATTCATTCATTCACTGGGTGATAACACACAGACTGGTTCAAATTCTGGCTCTGGAATCAGAACAGGACCGGTTCCCTTTTATTGATTTTGCTACAGTTCCCTCCTCTTGCTCTTGCCTAGCTGACCTGTCTCTCTGCTCCTCTCTGTCTTATCTTCTTTTCCTGTCCCTCTCCTCTGTGTGTGTGTGTTTTAACCTCTGGGAAGGAATATGTGACAGTGGGCCAGATAAATCAGATGTATGGGATGCCAAAGGTGGAGTCGTCCCCTACCTCTCCGCTTCGCCAGCCTCTGCAGTCTGGAGCAGTAGACCCCACCTTCTCCTGCCTCCCCTCTCCTCATGGCTCTTACCCCCCTCTCTCTAGAGGTGTGTGCTGTCTTTCCCTCTCCTCCTCCTCCTTGCCTGTGGGTTTCACTTTTTTGGCCTGTAACCTAAATATAATGCTTGCCTTTCTTATTTAAAAAGTAATTACTTTTAGAAGTAGGGCTGCAGCTATTGATATATTAGTAATCAAGTATTCTATCGATTAGTCCATTGATTAATCGAGTAATTGGATAAGAAATACTTTTGTCGTATTAACAGTTCATCTGCATATTTTAACTTCTGTAGCTTATCTGCAGATTTTTCAGTGTGTGAAATGGATGGAGATGGAGATTGAGGTGGATGGAGCAGCTACAAAGTTCTCTTGTCTTCACATTGACACTTGCTGATCAGGTGGTTGATGAAGGGCTCCACCAGCTGTTTCTCAGTTACAGGAACAGGCGCTGCTGCTTTGGGCGCTAGAAAACCTTTCCCTTTACTCCACCTGAACTGACCGTCTCAATAACGGCTCCTCCTCTTTGAGCTTGCCACGTGTGTGCAGACAGACTGCTCGTAAAACACCTGCTGCTGTTGTGTTATCAGTGTTTTTGTTGTAAAACTGAGAGCTCAGTGTTGTAATGTCCACACCTGTCCTGCAAAATATGTCTCTATTTAGATTTTTTTTAGATTGGGATATTTTTATGCTTTATTCCCAAGCAGGGATTAAAGCATAAAAAATATTTTGATGGGGCCCCTTGGTACCAAACAGGAGAACTTTAATGCTGCTAATGTGGGTGAAATGCTCCGCTTACACAGTGACGCCTGAGCTGCACAGTTTAAACAAAGCATCGAAGCAACAAATTTGTGTCGAGTATTTTTTTTATAATCGAATTATCCAAGTTACTCGAGGAATCGTTACAGCCCTAAGATTAAGTCATTCATAGGAGGAAACCCAAAGATAGGAGAAAAAGAACTGAGGAACCAAGTTCCTCATGACTACTGATTACTACTGATTTTTGTCAGCTACTGGCTGCGTGTGTGAAGCATTTAATAAAAGATACATCCTGATGTTTAATATAAACAATGAATCTAACTTTGTGCTTGCAAGTTTCCCATAGTTTGTTTGACAGGATTTGATGGTCTAATTAACAAAAAGTCAAAGATTGTTAATCATGCAGTAATCAGCAGAAAGTGAGATGGATGGATGGATATTCATGTAGTTTTGCTGTGTCACACAATCCAGCCTCCTATCATGAACATGACTGCAAAAAATGAAACCTGAAAACTGCAAATTTGTCTTGGCTCTTTGGTGTGCTGTAATGAAACTTGACTTTATGGCTCAGTCACTTTGATATTTCCCTTGAAGAAACATATTTTGCAATAGTTGCATGCTTTTTCAGCAACTTCCTGCCTGTGTTTCCTGTCCATGGCTCTATATCTCCACTGGTCCACAATATTATTTTAAAATAGAGCTCATCTTGTGGCAAATAATTGCACAGCCTCTGTGTACACCCTATAAATCCCTGGCCTCTCTTGAGATTGTCGTCTTTCCTGTTTTGTGACATTGTTTGGTTTGGCATGCACAAACCACAGTTACAGTTGGGGGGCAACATTTGGAGTTTTTGAAGAAACCTAATATGTAATCAAGCCATCACGTTAGAGCTGCTGCGCCACTAACAGCCATCTGTTGCTATTTGTTAGCAGCTCCGCTGGGAGAATGGGAGAATAGCTTACTTTAACAGCACAGTTTAGATTCAGCTGTCTTCAGCATGCATATTGCTGACTTGGGTTGTAATATTTTGCCTCCTTTTGAACTCCAAATATATTGCGTACGCACTCAAATTCTGATCAAAACTGGTATGAAGCATAGATGGTATTTTTGTAATTATCAGCTCCCCTGCCCCTTATACTGATCATTTAAGCTTAGTAATGGCAACAACAGGATGCCAAACTTCTATTCAACTAGATATAACAGTATTGGTTAACTGTATCTTTTCTGGAAATGTATGTCTTAATCTGTGTTTATTCCAACAGAAATTCACGTCTTTTTTTTTTTTTGAGTGGTGTTGCTGTTACCAAGATAGTAAATCAACAGAACAGAATGTCTATATTGTCAACATACTTATATATATGTATTTAAAAATGGATACATAAAAATTGAATGCTATAATGTCATATTAAAAGGATGTAGCTCATTGTACACAGATATTTGCAGATGGTACTGCACATTTTCTCTTTATGTGAACATACTATTCCACTTGTTAGTTCTGTGGGGTGGAGTGTCATAATGATGTTGCGGGGCATTAGCTTCATGCACAGTGATGAAATGAATGCCCCCGATCATCTGGAGTGCCTTCCAGGCTGCAGCACAAAGAAGAGAAGGTGCAGAATGCTGCGTGCTGAGTTGCAGGGTGCACCCTCTGTCTCCCCCCCCTTATTGTTTCCATCCGTTGTATAACTTGCCGCCTCCTCCCTGACTCGCACAAGAAAGTAAAAATCTGTTTAAATGTGATGGTTTTGGTTTACCTCAGACTTTCCCATAAATGTAGACCGATCAGAGGACTGTAAGCCTTACCATATCACTGTACATGTGAGGAGCTCTACTTTCTGTTGCACTGCAGGTTTGCCCGAAGTCACAGACATTACAAAGATCTATTAAAAGCTCACAGTCGAACAACGTATTTTATTAATGTAAGCTATCATATTTAATAGCACGTGTAATGCATTTTTCATAGTAATGAGCTTGTTTTATCAGCTCGCTCCCACCTGGAGATGAAGTAATGAAACGGGAGTGAAAAAATGAGCAAGCTCAGTTTGACATGGTTAAAAGCTCTGTGTGATCGTCACGTTGGGAGCAGCAGTATGATGTAAGTCGAGTGTCTCAGCGGTACAAACCTTCAGCAGCAGTGGAAGCAGCAAAACAAAAATCAGTTGACTGTAAGCACCAAGTCTGTTGAGGGATGGTGTTTTTGTATGAAGTAAATATTCTTTCTGTGGAATCAAAAGCTTCATAATGAACTAGGTGTGGAGTGATGGCTTAATTTATGTAGGACATAAAATAAGGGAGACTTGCATGTTCTTTTGGGAAACTGGGTCATTGAACAGCAACATGGAACTAAAACACAGAAATGTAAAACAGGGATATTGCCACTCGAGGCTATAAAGAACAATGTAGCTGACAACAATACAGTGGTGACTGTAGTCTGGAATGTTTTTAAAGTAAAAAAAAAACAAACAACTTAATTACAGGGTGAACATTTCTGTCCTGTTTTTATAGTGTTTGATTGCTTTCTAACTTACCCTTTCTCATTTTTCCCTTCATTTCCACATTCCCTCCTGTTCTTTCTCTCTCTGCTGCTTCTTCAGTCTGAGGGCTGCAGGCCTCACCTCCCCAAGCTAGACTTAGAGCAGTGGTACCAAGAGCTGATGACTGGCTCCAGCCAGCTCTGTCCTCCCTCACTGGCGGCCAAATCTTTGTCAGGCCGTAGGCCTGTGCTGCAGGTAGAGGCTCTTTTCTTACTCCCCACATTTCTGCACTCACTCCTGTGCTGGTTCTTTGTGCTGCCAAACAACTCTGCCAACCTTCAACCTGCAGCTGAAGCACTCTGAGAGACTGAGTTGAATTCTTCTTCGGTGTGCGTGAAGTTTTCCCTCCACAATTATTGTTCAGTTGATTCCATTTTAAATGGCATATTTGGGAAATTATTTTCTTACAGTACTTTAAAAAACAAGTTTCCAAAACATTTAACGAGTAGCTGAAATGATGTATGACCGACCAAATATCTTAAGCTAAAAATGATTTTGAGAGCAAAATAAATGAATCAATAAAGTAAAATGTCAATTTAAATATGAAGATTAAGTAATAATATAGTATATAACAAGTAAAATGTTTAAAAATGAGCACAGCAAAAGCCTAATTAAAATGTCCTCCTGTGTGTAGAAAAGGAAATGCAGTAAATAAGAAGAAATGAGTGTAAAGTGCTGTAAACAGTGTAATGCAATAATGTGTGCTGAGAGTTCAGACAGTTCTCTGAAGTAATTATTAAATGATATCATTTAAAAATTTATCTTGCAAATAATCACCCACCTAAGATAATAACTTTTGTCATTTTTTCGGGTTTTTCAGAAAAGACAAAAAACTGAACCAGATATAGAAAATATGATGATTTTAGGCAAAAATAAATTTTTTGTTAAAAAAGAGAGCAACCTAAAGCACCATTTAGACTCGGCTTTACGTATCCTTGTTTGGAGCTGAATTGGAGTCCACTTCCACTGGAGCTGAATCTTGTGGATAGAGTTCAGACAGACACACCTGTGGATATCTGTATAAAGGGTTCCTTTAACTAAATGGCTTGGATTTGACAGAGCTGCAGCTTCCTGTGCAATCAAGACTCCACTCAAAGATAATTAAATCAAATTGGATACACCTGCAGTACAATAAAGTGCCTAAAATTAGTCGTCTGCACACAAAAGGAGGAAAAACTTTGATTATTATTAATTCTGCATTCACATGAGATGAAAACATTGCAATGACAGCTCTTCCAGCCTCCTGGAAGAACCGGAAAACAGAGTTCACCTCAGCTTTCAGACAGACAACTAATTAGTCAGAGACAGGCTGTCTACATTCCCTCTGACAAATAAACACAAACTGAATTAAAGAGTCCACGTTTTGAACATCGCTGTTTGAAGAGACAATCCAGTCCACCGCTTACCCTGCAGCCTACTGCTGCTGGATCGGCTTGTTGTTTCCTTTGGTGTAAAACATTTTGGGCTAAAGTTGCATTTGCCTGTAGCAGAAGACCAGAGAAAACTTCAAACAGCACTTGAATGAAGTTAGAATGCTTTCAAGTCATTACTTTGAACATTAAGTCATTCTACACAGATAAGTCTTTATAGTACATGAGTGCAGCATTAACTCAAATGAGCCTGATCAAAGAGGCACTCAGTGGAAGGGACTAGGCTGCCATTCCAGGTGTGTGTGTGTGTGTGTGTGTGTGTGTGTGTGTGTAAAAAGCAGCCACACACAGGAAATATCTGTGTGTTGGCTCTTTAATAGTTTTGATGGGGATTCACAGAACTGCAGCTGGTGCTGATACCATTATTTTTGATTTTTTTTATTTTTAATTCCTTCTTTATTTGCCAGGAGTGTCTTCATTTAAAAAAACAACAACAACAAAAAAACTCACAGGTTTTACAGTCTTTTTGGAATACCGACTTTAACTCAACCAATAAAATCATTGATTGGTTTTATTTGTTGATATACCAATATAATAAACCTTATAGCGATATTAGGCTGAGCTCTTGGCACGCCTCTAATTTGTTCTGAAATAAACTGATTGATGTAGATTTATTCATTCCAGCATGTGTTTGAAATTAAAACTCGTTCAGTGGGGATTGCAGTTCTAAAAAAGCTCCCTCTGTATCACTTTTGTTCATTTTAACATGTACTGTCATATCCAGCGTGCTTTGATCTCCTGTGCTTCTTCCTTGTTCAGGTCTTCCGCTCTAAACTGGACAGTGATCCGGGCTTTTCCCTCCATCAGCCTAAATCTGGCTCTGCTTCCCCTCTGCAGCACGGAGCAGCAACGTTAGGGCGCAACACTGGCTCCAAGGTAAACTGTTTATTTCTAATTGGCAGCATTTAAGCAAGTTATTTATGACAACGTGAACCGCAATCAAGCCATAGTCTGTGAACCAGCTTTTGACATGTGACGCTGTTGTTTTGCTTTCATTTGTTTGACCGAGCAGAGTCCCCTGCTGGCGGCTCGGCAGCACCGGAAGTCTCCCCAGGAACCTGGCTGCAACCCTGCAGGACATCGAGACCAAGAGGCAGCTGGCTCTGCAGCAGAAAGGTAATGGACTGACTTTACCTAGAGTCTGAGAAGCAGCGCTCCTCAGAACGGCTGAACTCATGAATTTGTGTTCTATATAATGTCACGATAGCAATAACTGCTAATTAACACCACATGGCAGCAAGACCAGAGTTAAACGAAGCAGAGGTTAGCACAACC